>ML860602.1:0-10516 GCA_009831015.1 Picea engelmannii
AAACAATAAGACCCATGTCACCAATGGTAAGGTTGATATTAGTGAAAGAAAACACTAAGAAGAAAGAGGACTATGAGTCCCTTCTTCCTCCAAGGGAGGGCTCTTGGACCCCCACAAATAAGCTCTTCTTACAACTTTGAAATAAAAATGGTGAAAGAATTCTTTGCTAATCCACTCAAGGGGTGAGATGGATTGCCGAATGCAATGGTGCTAGTATACTCTTGGCGAGAATAGAGGATACCTCAAGAGAATAGTAGCAACATAAATTTGCTATTGAAATTCCTTGAAAAATGAAGTGCACCCATGGGCTTTTTATAACACTTCTTTGAGGTATTGTTCAACCATCTTGTAGTGTGTAAAGAGGATAATTAGGGAATTTCTAGGTCTTTGACCAGCCACCCAGTCGGATCCAATCCAGATTTGAGTGTCAAATCAACTTGGAAGCTGAACCAGAAGTGGGTGGGAGGCCGACGACTCTCATAAATGCACCGTTCTCACATGTGCACGAATTTTTGCGACCACAGTCGCGCATTGGGCGCATGTGCGCTTTTCCTGCATTTCTATTTCGTGCATGTGTGCGCCCGCCCTATGTAGTCATAGCGCACTTTAATTTTGTCACTGGTTGTATAGTTTTTTACCCTTTGGAAATGATTTTGTGGTAATTTTGGTCCATGGGTGACCTCATAACTGTTTGGCGATGTTGAATTCTTGTAACCATTTGCGGATCAAATTTCAGTGATAATAGATGCCCCCTGATGGATGAGGTTAGGAGCATAGGTATAGCCAAAATCCATCAATGTTTCTTCTACTGAGAGTGTCATTGTAAGAGAGAGCGATAGTGGGATTGTCAAGAGTTACCCGTTGGAGGGAGAAGGGAACCTATAGAACCCAACCTTCCATAAGGTGTGTAAAAATAAATTGTGTACAAACGAGGCGGGCATGCCCCATGCTCGTGTCATGTAACTCAAAAAAAAGGAATGATGTGTTGATGTAGACAACTGTAGCGCCCTCAAGGGAGGTCGCGATAAAGGCAGAAGACAATTCTATGGAGGAACATACTATGAATAGAAGGCAATGACATCTGTAAGAAATATCACGGATTTTGTAGGCATTCATAGCCCAACATAGTTCAAAGGTCTTCGGAAAATATAAGAAATAACTGTAATAGTCGCAAAGTAAGACCCACCGTAACATGAGAAAGTGTTGAAGTTGAATGTTACAGGGGTCAATGATAGTAGGGAGCAATTGTGGTTCTCCCTATGCCATCTGAGATCTCTCATTGGAAAGGTAATGAGAGTCAAGATACTGTCGCCCTTCTGGAAAACTGTGCTGATGTTGACAAAAGGGGGACGCGACTCCCATAAGCAAAGGGCTTCGTGAAATCTACTAGGTGAGGTTAGGAACTGGAGGAGGTACATGGTCAAAGTCAAGATGTATGAAGACTCAAGACTGCCCTTGGTTGGGGGTATATGCGAAGTATAAGTGGCCGCAATCGTTCAACTAAGTTGAGTGTCAGGGGGACAATAAGACGTGGGATAAGTTGTGCCAGAGGCGGGACAAAATCAGAGGGAAGAGGTAAGTGGCCTGTGGGATACTCAGAGTATATGGACGATGTCAATAAGGGTAGAGGATAAGGAGTGCCCAAACCAAGTGCGACATGGTTTGTGTTTGCCAAAAAGGGAAGAAGGTCACCAAAGGTGACGACAAAAAGGTAATGTAACTGCTGAAAACAAAGGATTTTTACAATGTACCAAATAAATAAAGAATAATTTGGGATGAGTGTAAAAATACAGAAACAGGTTCCCCAATGTAATATGGTTGGCCCGAATAGGGCACAATTTTCTTGGAGAACTGGTGGAGGGTGGGGGCTCCATGGGTGGGTTTCTGTATGAGGTAGGTGAAATGAAGGGAAATTTGCAGAGGGGAAAACTAATTGTGGATGAAATGGAGGGTTCATGATACTGTGGAGGTGCAGTCAAAATAGAACCTTGAAGAGATAATATGGGAGTCCAGTGGGAAAGATAGAAAAATTAGGAGAAGGAGTATGTGACTGATTCACGACATGATGTAAGACTATCGAGACTCTCATCCCTGAAGGGTTAAAAAAAAGCATGAGTGTCAAAGTGAAAAAGGGTGCTATGAATGAGACAACTCATGTGGGGGAGAGTGCTATCAGGTGATAGTACCAAAGATGCAAATGGAGGTGTTGGTACTGAAGAGATAGAGATGAAGATCCTAGAGGTAAATGTCAGAGGGTGTGACTAGAGATGCAATTGAGATTTAGAGGGAATGATTACATGCTAGTGCTGATTATATACCTGAAGGGGTTGCGTTGATGTATGATGACCAAGTACCTACACACATGAAAACCAAATACCCGACGTGAACAATATCTGAAGAGAATCGAATATACGAGCCTGTATTTGATAATTTTGAACATGAGCATGCGTACCTGGATGGGGTATGAAAAAATGGCACCACGGGGGCTAAGGATGAAAAGTGGCCCGGGGACTGTCTTGATGTAGATGACAGGATGTTGATCTCTTGGATGAAGACAGATCGAAGAATGGACACCCGGAGCTCCCAGAATGGGGATTGGAAGTTTGGCGGAAAGGCCTATATATAGTTGTAGGGCCCACATTGCCACCTCATTTGTACTTGCTGTTAAAGTGACTGGATGAGAGGTATTCAGAGGAGATTTGGAGATTCTGGGAGAGCGAGGCAACTGATTCAGGATTAGTGAGATTTAGGTTGGTAGTCTGATCATCCTGTAGAGAATTAGGTTTTTCATTTCTGGGCAGGGGCTGTACGGAGGGTCGTATAGGGGTTTTTAGGGGTGTGGGCCCCCAAGTGCGCGGGCGATCTGCAAATGGGTGTGCATGAGTGTGCGCCTGTTACTCAGATAGTCGTGCATGGGGGAGCCTATAGGGGGGCCAAGGCATGCATGATATGCATGCCTATTGACTACACAGGCGTGCATGGGTGCGCGACTGGGTAGTGGACAGGTGCGCTTTGATGCGCGCCTGTGTCCATAATAGGGGCGCATGGAGGCACCTATGTAGGGTGGGCAGGCACGCACATGTGTGCACCTGTGGGATGGACAGGCGAGCCTATGTGTGCACCTGTGAAATGGACAGGCGTGCATATGTGTGCGCCTGCGGGGTGAACAGGCGCGCATATGTGCGCGCCTGTGGGTTTAAACAGTCGTGCCTTGGGGGCAAGGTTGATGGGTGTAAAAATTATCTTTTTAATGGTTTTTTATGGTCAATTTGGCTGACCTAGGACTGTTTTATGTGGCTGCAGGGGATCATTTGGCATGATGCCAGTCGGTTGGCGAGAGCGGGATTGGTCCCAACTGAGGGATGCCGTGGCGATTGAGGAGCCGGGGGTTCATGCTACTTTGTCAACCTGTGGGCTGCTGAAGTTCTTTGAGTGCCCGTTGATACGGGCGTAGGAGTATCTCCTGCAGTTTCTTATCCGAATGTGGATTCTAGACCTGCATTGTTTTATGGTGCGGGGAGAGTAGATTGCCTTCACTGCGGTGGAGGATATATATTTTTTGACTGGGCTCTTGTTTCGGGGAACGCCCCTACCGACGGAGCCGGTGTTACTTGCGGACGTGGCATTAGTGACAGTGGGTCAGAGATACTGTTCTAGGGTGAACTTTATGTCGGGCTCCGTTGTGAGCATTGGGGTGATGGATTCTCTAGTGCATCGTTGTATAGCAACGATGATTGTGAGGGCTTATGGGTCCCTCGCGACTCAACGGATCAATGGTGGTCAACTGAGTATTATGGAGAGGGTACTGGTCGGTGAGCACTTTGCATGGGGGCTTATGCTGCATGCTAGGATAATAGGGTAGCTGGACCGCTGTCGGTCCACTGATACAGGGGACGTTGCCTTTGGGTCCATCCTAGTGGCCTGGTTCTTGGAGAGGGTGCCTATGTTGCACCCTAGGATTTTACTAGGAACTCCTAGGGCGTGAGAGCCATGACTGAGGTGGTGGTTGACTATTTTGGTTCACCACGGTGGTGGTGAGGGTAGCCACTTCTTTACGGCTGAGGTGGCACAGATGTGGCGGCAGATGCCGCAGGTTATACTATAGTATCCTTATGCTGGTGTTGACTTTTGGGGTGATCCGGACATGGTGTTACCTCTAGGGGAGGTTTTTTATCATCGAGGTATGTTTATGAGTTTGATATGTATTGATTTTTTTTGAGATAGCATGACATGTGTATTTGGGATAGATGTTGATACTATGTTTTGTTTGTTTGTATGTGCAGATGTGGGACCTCACGGGCGCAAGGTTGAGTTACTGAGAGCACCGGATCACCAAGAGCCAGGGAGACCACCACGGGGAGGACCACGGGAAGGAGAGAGATGTCAATGTGAGGATGCCGAGGCGAGACTTGCTGAGGATGAGAGAGCAATGAGGAGACGCCAATTTGATGATCCAGGTGCTGGGCCATCACATGCTCCTCCGGCGGATGCCGGAGCAGATTTTGAGGATATCCATTGTTGCCTGGAGGTAGTGCTACATAGCATGCCTGAGGGTATGTGGTCGCGCATCCAGGATGAGGGCATCCTGGAGAAGTGTGTGGGAGTTCCACCACCATGGTGGGCTGTGGTGCGACGAGCAACAATAGCAGGTGTTGCTATGACTGGATGGTTACCTCCCAGTCCAGAGAGACCAGTAGTGGGTGGGGGACCACCACCTGAGGGAGGGGTAGGAGGTGGTGCTCTAGAGGCACCTTGAGTGGTTCTCTAGAGGCACCTTGAGTGGTGCTCTATGTATTTTTGTATTTTTGTATATAGGCTGGTGAGCCCATTTTTTACCGAGGTGCTGTACTGGCCTGCGGATGATGTTTTGTATGTAAAAATTTTGATGGCACTGGTGACCGATTTATATATATATGAGTATAAATTTTGGGGTCTATGTGATGTTTACATGTGTGTTTTTTAATGTTTGATGATGTCTAATCTATATATGTTGTGACAGGTTTTTGATATTTGTTATGTATGTGTAGAGGTATCTTGATGTGATATATGCCAATCTAAAACCATGTTAGCTAAGTTATCTGTAATCTGATTCAATTGTCTTGGAATATGTGTAAATGTAATGAAATCAAAATATCCAGATAAAAGTCTAACCTACAGGTATTTGCGAAAGAGGCAAGGATCATAGATGCGGTACACATTATTGAGTTGGAGAACGACTAGTTGAGAGTCAAAAAAGATGCTAAGGTGACGAATACGATGATGCTAGGCATCGACGAGGAGGCCAATGACGGCAGTGTATTCGGCTTGGTTGTTGGTGGCTGAACCCAAACATATGCTGCTCGAATGGAGCATTTCATGTGAGGGGGTATAGAGGGCGCAAGCTACCGAAGCGAGATTGTGTGTCCAACAGCTAGCGCCGTCAGCATAATCGATGTGGTAGGCCGGTGGAGGAAGCATCTGTCAATAACACAAATGATAGTTTAGACGCGAGGGATGGAAAAAATATATTAAAACCACTATAAAAGAAATAACCTAAAGTAGAATTGCTACGCTTAGGCATAAAATTTCTTTAAGTATAACCCATTGACGAGATCTTTGAGAGAGAGGCCTTTGGGAGAGGCCAAGATGTAAGTGCCTTTAGTGAGGCAATGTTGGATAATGTAGGGGCCATGCCATAGTGACTCAAATTTTCCATGACCAAGGGTATTGTGAGCGATATCGTAAGCAAGGACGAGGTCGCCTTCGTGGAATGAGCGAAGGTTGACATGGCGATCAAAGGTGGCCTTTGATTGTTTTTTGGCTGCCTCATTGTTCTGTAATGAAGATCGACGATCTTCATCTAGGAACTCTAAGTTCAGCAAGCGCTGCTCCATTGGAGTAGTGTCAGGTAATAGCTCAATTGCGATGCGTAAGGTGGGAATTTCACACTCGAAGGGAAGAGTGGCCTCAACCCCATGGACTAGATGAAATGGTGTGAAACCCGTGGTCGTTTTCATGGCCGTATGGTAAGCCCATAGCGTGGAAAATAACATATGATGCCAATTGGTCTTATGTTTATTAACCATGCGTTGTAACATGGTCTTGAGGACCTTGTTAACTGCTTCGACCTGTTTGTTAGACTGAGGGTAATATGGTGAGGCAAACTCGTGGGAGAATCCTAACCGAGATGAGAGTTCGACAAAAATCTCATTCTCGAAGTGTTTTCCGTGATCGAAAACTAGTTGGAGGGGTACTCCAAAGCGGGATATGACATGGTTAAAGAAAAAACGCACTACGGTGTTAGCGGTATTGTTGAAGGTGGGCATAGATTCCACCCATTTTTTGAAGTAATCGACTATGACAACAATGTATTTGTGGCCATTGTTGGAGGGGGGATTACAAGTCATGAAGTCAATGCCCCATTTACAAAAAGGGTCGGCAGTAATGACTGGGTGAAGAAGAGCAGGTGGTGATCGTGCTTTGTTGGCGTAAAGATGACATTTCTCGCATCGTTTCATGGTGTGAATGCAATCGTGAAACAATGTAGGCCAAAAATAACCTGCTCGGATGATTTTCTGAGCAGTGGACATTCCTAAAAGATGGCCCCCACATGTGTCATTGAGGCATTTGTTCAAGACTCTATCGGCCTCATCAATAGTCAAGCATTGACGAAGTATGGTTTCGAACCCTCACCGATATAAGATGTCTCCGATGAGGAGGTAGCGGGGGGCCTGGTGGCGAATACAATGACGATCATCTCGTGAGAGGTGTTTACCAAACTTTTGGGTTCGGAGGTAGACGAGGAGGTCACCATACCAAGGATCATTCGAAGTGATGTAAAAGAAATGTTCATCGGGAAAATCGGTATTGACGGGGGCACTGGTAGTATCAGAGGGGAAGGCCGTGACAAGTTCAGCGAGGACAAGAGATTTCTTGCTCTTGGGTGTTGAGAATTCAAGATAATACTCCTGAAGGATAATGATCCATCGGGCAAATTTTCCATTAATTTGTCGACGACTGAGCAAATATTGCATAGGTTTGGAATCTGCTAGGACCTTAGTCGTGCGAAGCATAATGTAATGGCGCAGTTTTTGAACCGTGAGGACGACTGAAAGGGCTAGTTTCTCTTCATGTTTATACTTCAAGGATATCCCTGAGAGGTTTTTACTAATGTAGTAAATGACATGCTCATGATCGTCATCACTGATTTGAACGAGAACTCCTGCTACTGAGAGAGATGATGCTGATATGTAGAGGATATAGTCACGATTATAGTCGGGTGAACTAATTAAAGGGGCATTAGATAGCGTCATTTTAAGATTGTCAAATTCTTTTTGGGCATGTTCATCCCAGTGAAATGGGATGTCATGGCGTAGTAAGCGAATGAAACCGTGTGCGCGAGTGGCGTAGTCGGGGACAAATCGTCGTAGGAAGTTAGCTTTTCCTTGTAAGCTCTGGAGTTGACGTAAATTTTGGGGAGGTGGAATTTTTGTGATGGATTGGACTTTAAGGGGGTCCACAGTAATACCGCTTTGGGAAACGATGAATTCGAGGAGGCACCCTGCAGTGACGCAGAATACGCACTTGAGGGGGTTCAAGCGGATGTTGTACAGATGACACCGTTGGAAGATGATTTGTAAATCATCAAGATGTTGGGTGCACTTCTTGGATCGAGCTGTGAGGTCGTCCAAGTATGCAAGGATGATATGAGCCAGATCATGAAAAATGTATGTCATATCCCATTGGAAAGTTGCGCTAGCATTATTTAAGCGAAAAGGCATGATCCAATATGAAAAAGTACCCCAAGGGGTAGTGAATGCAGTTTTGTATTGATCGGTTGGGTGGATTTGGATTTGATTATAACCAGAGAAACCGTCAATGAAGGATAGAGCCTCGTGGCCTGTGCAGTCGTCAATAATTTGATCGATGAAAGGTGTTGGAAAGTTGTCTTTGGGACATGCATGATTGAGATCGCAAAAGTCTGTGCAAACACAGATAGTGCCCTGTTTTTTGTTAACGGGTACAGGGTTGGAAACCCATGATGTATAGGCGATGGGGTAGATGAACTCGGCCACGCGTAGTTTGTCAATATCAGCTTTGATGGCCTCTTCTTTGGATGGGTATAGCGGTCGTTGTTTTTGACGAATTGGGGTGATATCAAGCCAGGTGTCGATGCGATGTTTGACGATAGAGGGATCAAGGCCAGGCATTTATGTGTCTGACCAGGCAAAATATCCCAATATTCTTGGAAGAGGGATTTATAGGCGGTGATTTCTTGAGGAGTGCAAGCGGCGACAATGGTGATTTCCTTGACGACTCCATTTTTTATGGAAATATCGATTTTGATGATCGGGGAAATGTTGGCCATGTTTCCTTCTTCAAAAGAATCAAGGGCATGAATGGGGTTATTGAACCAGTTGATATGCCCTGATGGGATAACATCTTTGTTTTCGACTACGTATATGGGGTGTTGGTTAGGAGGCGTGGAGGCTTCCTGTGGAAAGAAGAGAGCTCAGTGGTGTAGCGCATCCCATGGGTAGTCGGGGGTGTTTAACTCTTCGAGTATGTCCTCGTCACAGTGGAATTGACGGGAATACAAGGGGTCGTAAGGAGTGATATCGGTGACTGTCACCATGTGGCTGTCCCCTGGTGATGAAGAAGAAGGGGGAATGATGCAATGAAATTGTGATGCTTCGCTTGACATAAACCAAATATCAAAGTACTGATGAGTACCTGTGGTAGTTGGATGTAAAATTTTCATAGGGAAATTGTTATAACCCTAAATTGCACCACACATGCTTACCTAGCATCAGGCCAACTCATATCCCTTCTTTGCCAAAAAACTACTGAACAACTCTTCTAAAAAATCCATTTTTAAAAGTAAACACTAGCAGACCCACTACAGACCGCATGTGAACACTAGCAGGCCCACTATAGCCCGCGTGTATCCAAAAGAAAACGCTAGCATGCCCACTATAGCCCGCGTTTGCCTTCAAAATTACAAAAAACAGGAAAGTTTCCGACGAGACAAAAAGCTATGGGTCAGTTAACTGAAACTCCCGGCCATGCATGGCCAAGAGTTCGTCCAAAACCCTAGCTCCTTCTAGCCTATAAAAGAAGGGGTAGGGGTACTATTATGAGAGGAAATAGATAGCAAAGAAACTCTGCCCAATTGCCGAATCCATTTGTCCCAACGCTTTAGCCTTAAGCTTAAGGAGAATTAAAGCAAAGCAGTTGGAGGAAAAAGAAGAGGAGGAGCCCAGGATTAGGATCAAGGAATGGTGGCTGGTCTCTATCATTATTGTAAGTTGATTAATCTTGAGATTAATAAAAGAATACTTTTCCCGTCCCAATGCACGAGTGATATATATTTGATTTGATTTATGCTTAATCTCTAACCCTTAGGTAGAAAAATAACATGCATGCGTAGTGTTTTGTCTTGATTACAGGATTGTATTTGGAAGGAGCAGCGAAAGAAAGCGGATAAAGCGCAACGGAGGATCTACATCAAACGTTGATAGAAAAAGGTTGGTAGGTATTTCCCAGCTTGTGTGTGAAAAAGGGGTTTGAGTATTGGGGTGATAGGTTGAAAGTGATTTCTTTAAGGTCATGATCTGTGTACAAGTTCAACCCTAGTTTGTTAGTCCGTAGGGTATTATTTCCCAACAAAATAATTGGTGACTCCACTGGGGACATTTACTCTTAGGGTTTTCGGATTTAAGAGAGGTTTTTTGGGTAGTTTAAAGAAGTAGATTTTCTGTTTCTTTGTTTGATTGTTTTCTGTTATGTCAGAGCTAGCAGGGAACCTAGTTCTTAATACTAGTTTTTCCTTGACTGTTGCTTGACATTTATTATTGGGACACACAGAGGTACACGCGGCTTGCAGAAGGATTGCACACGTGTAACCCGCGCCCTAACCTTCTACAACCCACGTTTGAACACTTTCTGCAGAGGTTTCAGTAGCGTGTAGGACTTAGAAAGCTTAAGAGGCAGTCTCCTCTTCCCTGTCAGAATTTTACATTGTCAGGGGGTTTTCTGGATCCTGTCTGGGTCTTGCTGGTTCACAGTCTTGTCTCAGTCTGCTTTATTGTGTTTGTTATTTTTTGTATTTATTTTCCTTTTCTGTTAAAGAAGAAGCATCCAAGCCTTCAAGAGACCCTGATTGTCAATACTAGAGGCCTCTTCCAGGTCTGGTCTGTCTGTGGTTAGTTTTGTCTTGGATTTTGAACATACACGCGGCCTGAATCAGTTCAGCCCACGGGTATCCGCGCTCTGTTGTAGCTCAGCACGCATTTACACGTGTGTTGTTTCAGTGACAGTCGCGGGCTTGTCAGGTTGCTTTTCAGTCAGGGTGGGGCAGTCATCCCCTCTTGTGATGAGAATTTTTTCCTCTTAGGGGTTTTGAATCTAGGGTTGCACATTCAGTAGGTTAGGGCCTCTTATCCTTAGCCTGTGTTTTTCTTAGTTGATGTTTTGATAGAAAAGACAAAAGAAAAAATTTGTTTTATGGTTTTTAGACAAGTGTTAGAATCAGTGC
>ML860603.1:0-24692 GCA_009831015.1 Picea engelmannii
TGCACAATATATGAGAAATAATCAATAGTTATTGTTCAAGGGAAGTAATGACTTCCAAAGGTAGCTACAACTTCCAAATGTAAAGGGAGGGATAAACCTCCAAGAGGAAGATACAATCCTCCAATATTAAGAGAGAGTTGAACCCTCCATCCTTTCCCCTTCCTTCCACCCAAGAATATACGAGAGATAATAAAACTTCACATTAAATTATCACCATCAACCAACCATCACATAGAACCTGATAATGCTTCCTGAGAATTCTTCAATTTTTACAATTATTCAATTATTGGAATACTTTGATCCTATAGATAATATTATTCAATTTATTCTCTGAAACTTCTGCAAGTTTCACTCCTTGAATACTCCCCAACAAGAAGTTATAGAGAGAATGGTAGACCTTGTTCAATTCTGGTTTATTCAAGAGACTGAACTTGTACATAATGCCCCACGCTCAATATTTAACATCAGATTCTGAAACTCGCACACAAGAAACTAAAGTCCGTAATATTTCCAATAAAATTTGTCCGACATCATTTGTATTCTCTATGAAGAAGTTATGACAGTTTTACCCAGAACACCTGTTTATTGACTAGCTTCAGGACTGGTCACAAACCCTATCTTCCACAGAGTGTATCTCCGTAATTATAGTGAATCAAGAGATGAAATTTTTACCACAGGTACCTTGATATGTCTTCTCAATACCATAGCAATTTAACCATCTGAATCGTTCTAGTAAAAAAGTTCTAGAAAAAATGGTAAGATGACCTGAAAATAACATACCTTAGAACACATCACCAAAAGACTTCATCCTCCCTTGAAATTCGGCCTTGTTTACTTCTGATTTCCTCTAAAATTCAACTTGTGTATCAAATGAATGTATAATGATATTTATTTATACCATTTATGTCACTTCCTTTTAACATTAGGGCCGACCTGACAATTTCTTATTTTGTAATTCTTTTTTTTAATTATCTTCAAGGCCTACATGTACTTCCTTCTTCAATTCACTTTGTCATCTTCAAAAATTGATTTCTCCTCAACCATGAGGATCCACGTGACGTGGCACATACCACTAGAAACAACATGATATATACTATCCATCCATGGGTCTTGTATCTACATGTTCCTTTTCCTTCATGTCCAAATACCTTCATCAATCATGTGGTCCAAAACCCATGACTAGGGTTGACATCAATGACAACAACCAATCTTCCAACATCAGTGTGGTATTTGGATAGTGGCACTTCCTTACACATGACGGGAGATAAGGATATTTTCAATGACTTGGAGGAGAGAGATCTCAAAATGGATATAGATATGGGCGGCGATGGATGATACAATGCGACTGACATTGGTACCATTACCTTTCAGAGGGAGTCAGGTAAACGATTTCAATTGAAAGATGTTATGCATGTTCCAGGTTTGAAGAAAAACTTGGTCTTAGTCGCAATGTTGGAGGACAAAGGCTATGATGTTGTTTTCGGCGATGGAAAAGCCTTCCTGCGACATAAAACAACGAGTCAAATCAAGAAGATAGGGATTTGAGTTAAGAATCTCTACAAGCTGGAGGTAGACGGTTGTATTGCCATGATGGGAAAGGAAGAAAAAGTGGTGAGACGGGATGAGGGTGAATTATGGCACAGGCGATTGGGCCATGTTCATCATGGAGCCTTGAAAATCATGCAACAAATATCTACTGGACTTCCAATGGGAACACTTGATCGGTTAGATCAGTGCAAGGGTTGCACCATGGGGAAGTATGTAAAGTCCACCTTTCATGAAAAGGAGAACCATGCTTCGGTGATCCTGGAGAGAATTCACACATACGTGTGTGGACCATTCTCGGTTTCTTCAATAGAAAAACATAAGTATTATGTTATTTTTGTTGATGACTTTTCTCGTAAATGCTCGATCTTCTTCATCTAAAAGAAGGATCAAACATTCTCAAAGTTCTGTGAGTTTAAAGCATTGGTGGAGAAAGAGTCAGGGAAGCAAGTGAAGGCTCTGAGGAGCGATAATGGTGGAGAATACATATCTAATGAATTCAAAGACTTCTGCAGCAAAGAAGGAATTCGAAGAGAACTCATAGTGCCTCATAACCCACAACAAAATGGGGTCGCAGAGAGGAAGAACAGAATGATCGTGGGTGTAGCACAGGCGATGTTGCATGATCAGGGCCTACCAATGCATTTGTGGGCGGAAGCATGCAACACTGCAGTTTATGTGAAAAACCGCTGTCCTCATAGAGTACTTGGCATGAGTATACCTGAAGAAGCTTTCACTGGTAAGAAACCTGATGTTTCTCATTTTAAGATTTTTGGCTCATCTGTTTATGTGCATGTGACCAAGAACAACAGGAAGAAGATGGAGCCGACTGCTGAAGTTGGGATATTTGTGGGGTACACCGAAACACCCCATAATTATCGTGTGTATTTTCCTAACAGTAAGATGACTATTATGCGATGGGATATAAAATTCGATGAGGGGAAATCCATGCAGTTGTCACTTGAGAGGGAGCTAGACTTGCATGCAGAGGAGGAACTGCTGGTTCCAAAAGATGAGTCTCAAGATGTGTATTATCCACATGAGGAGGTTCATGGAGTGGAGGAAGCCACTTATGCAGAGTCATCCATCAGAAATGGCAAAAAGCGCACCACAGAAGCTGATAGATTGAGACTAGATGTTGCACAGAATGTAGGAGCCCCTACTTCACAGCGCAGATAGAGACAATCTCCTGATCGATTTAATGGATACATTGCTCTCATGAGAAAATGTATTGTGAATGAACCATATTCCTTTCAGGAAGCAGTGCAGGATCCCACTTGGGTTGATGCAATGGTGGAGGAGTATGACTCCATTGTCAAAAATAGTGCATGGGAAATTGTTCCACGACCTCCTCGATAGATCAGTGGTAGGTATGAGATGGATATACAAGGGTAATATTTTAATCATTGTTCTTTATGTTGATGATTTAATACTGATTGGTGATGAACAACTGATACACTCATGCAAGGAGGACCTTACAAAGAGTTCGAGATGAAGGATATGGGCCTTCTTCATTATTTCCTTGGATTGGAAATATGGTAGCGAGATGGTGAACTTTTTGTGTCTCAAGGAAAGTATGCAAGGGATATACTGGGTAAGTTTCACATGGAGGGATGCAAACCCATGGATACTCCTCTTCCAATAAATTGGAAGAAAGAGGATGCTACTTCTATAGAAGTAGTGGATGCTACTGTCTATCAACAATTAGTGGGTTTGCTAATGTATCTAGTGAATACGAGACCATACATTTGTTATGTGTTTAACCAGTTGATTTAAGCGATGGTTAAGCCTACCAAGATCTTTTGGAAGGTGGGTAAGCATGTCCTGAAATACCTGAGGGGCACATCTGAGTATGGCTTATGGTACAAACAGATGGATGAGGTGAAGTTGCATGGCTTTACGGATGCAGATTGGGCGAGAAGCCCAACGGACAAAAAGAGCACATCAGGGGGGATCTTTAGTATGAGATCTATAGTTGTTTCTTGGTACAGCAGGAAGCAAAGATCCATGGCACTCAATTCAGCGGAAGTGAAATACATGGCAGCGATTCAAGCTGCATGTGAGGCTATCTGGATGAGAAAGATCTTGGTTGGTTTGTTTGGTTCTCATTTAGATCCGATAGTGATTCATTGTGATAATCAGAGTTTCATTAAACTCACGATTAATTTTGTGTTTCATGATAGATCTAAGCATATAGATATCCAGTATCATCATATCAGAGATTGTGTGCAGCGGAAGATCATGTTGCTTCAGTACATTCCTATGGAAGATCAGGATGCGGACATTCTGAAGAAGGAGGTCACCCGAAGCAAATTCGAATACCATAGAGACAGGATCGGGGTGAAGGATAATCCCTTTCTTGTTGAGAGGGAGTGTTGAGATTCAACAAGAAGATCCTAGTGAAAATTATGCACCTACACTAGGATGGAGCCTTAGGCTATTTTTAGGTGGAAGTCTATTTTTAGATGATGGGCAAATTCTATTTATAGATGATGTTTATTTATAGATGGTGAGAAAATTCTATTTATAGATGTATGTCGACTATTATTATCCCTTAATAATTGTTGGACGATAAATATTAGTGTATTCTCAATGAACACTTGGAAATAGTTAACTGAAGTGGAAAATCAGTTAGCCATAGGAAATTCGAGTTCAAAGGTTGACTGGTGGGACATGCAAGTCGAATTAGTTGTAACTAAGTGATTCGAAGTTGTAACAGAGTTGGATGTGTGGTTATGTGAGTTGTGAAGTAGTTTAACTCAGTTAAGTGAGTTAAGCTCAGTTTTACTAGTTGTAAATGAACTTACACTAGTGAGAGATCAGTGAATTAATTATTAATTAATTCACAATCAGTGATGTCACATGCAACTGAATATTTACCACTGTTAACTACATTCATGTCAGATCCAGTGGAGACCCAGTTGAGATAACAGGTGAAAGGGACAGTTTGACTATCAATCCAGACATTAGTGAGTGCACTCATGCAACCACACACACATTGGATGTTCCCATGAGGATTTTGAAGCCTAGCCAAGAGGAATTCATTCATTGCAGGGATTTCCATTAGCAACGATTGCGCAGAGGAGGCAGGTTGTCTGGAAGCAGTAAATTGGCACATGAATTTGTCAATTTTTGTATGACAGTGTGAGACAATTGTATATTGTACTGAGAGCTCTTGGATTAGAGTTTTGTATGAGTTTTTTTCATGATCCATGATATATACATAATATATGATAGTGGGGTTTTTAGTTTTATGCTTTGCCAGCAAAACATCTGTGTTATGTGTGATTGATCTTTCTTCTTGATATTGCAACTGGCGATCGTATTTCAAATTCTGCAAGAATATTTGTAGAAGCGATTCTATATTTAACAGTGGCATATAATTGTTAGATCAGGAGAATCCAGGCAATAAATAATTTGTATTAAAATTTTTACACCAACCAATTATGCTCCGACGACATGCCATCATCATTGACGATCCAGATCTTCTGAAACCTCCTCCAACTTATCAACATTTCTTGCCCTCTCTCATGGCCTTTATTTTCATCGAAGTTCTCTATCCTATCACTCCTCTTTACTGGCTTTCCATCCCTGAAGACGATATGATTTAGCCTCAATGGCTCAGATCATCCGTCTGGGTCTCTGTCTGATCAACGACTCTTATTCTCCCCAAGCTATCATTGTAAGAATAATCTTAAGAGATCCAATGGTGGGGTTAATATTTTGATAGATATGAGGCCCACAACCTCTCATCGCCATTAATATCTTCTTAAACCTTCCCTTACTTTTAAAGACTTCTAGTCCCGACGAATGGTTCTGATTTGGCCACCATGCCAAATCAATGGTTGTGATGGTTCTCAGTCTTCTTTTCTTCATCATCTCCATACGCACCTTGAAAGTCAAGTGCTCCCAATGATGAGGCCCACTGATGAAGGGATAATATTAACTTTCCATATCGATACAACGATGGAAATCCCTTATGGATTAAATACAGTTTCTCATTCGAATAACAGTCATATTTAGGACCTAGTTTCTCAGGTCATTCCTATAAGTATTTTCTAACATTTCTCATGCCTTCAGGGACTCTTACCTTGCTTTGAGAGCCACTAAGGCATTCCCTCCAACTCTTATGCACCCAAGACCTATCTCAAGCATTGAGACATTCCAATACCGGTCTCACAGAACTTTTGCACATTCCTCCTTGAAGTAATGTTCCTTCATAGTTTATAATCATGTTTACATTTCACATACATCATACTGCAACAAATATCCTACTGTACACACAAGAGGCACAAACATACCGATACATCCATGATCACATTCATAGGAAGATATTGTTACTAAAGTTCTTTAATCATTTATGATAAAAATGCAGGGTCCTCCATCTCATAGATGCAATATACATGCAATCCCCTATAGATACATTTCATATGAGTACAAAGGCCTCCCAATGGAAAAATACCAAGTCTATAAATCAAGCATACATGTCCACTATTACAATTATAGACATTCTAGCCATGCATCTCAATTCAATACATGAAGTATAGAGATACTTATCTGTTACAAGTTATTGCCAACCAACTGACTGTGGGTGTACATTGTTCCACCAAACCATAGGATTTGCATACTCAATCACTTTGACAGCAATGCACCCTCGTGTTAAGCCATGATAACACTAGGGAATTTCTCTTAGGTTCACAACGAGATTGGTACATGAGGGTCACTCTTCTTCACATGCCAATGGTCAGGATTTTATCCCACCCACCTAGCCCAGGCCTCCTCGACATTTATCAAATTCCCTCCTAGCATCAATCTCACATACTTTTCATCTCATGTTGGTATATTGGATTTTTAGGACAACCTGTACAACCATGCCTCCAATATTTTCCTACTGTTTATTCTTTCACAACCTTCCTCTTCCTACATGTATTTTTCTTTCTACTGATCTTTCTCTTAGCCCTGAAACTCAAAGCTCGTCTTTTCCCAAGCTCTGAAATACCTATATAGTTCTTTCTTGACTAGAAATATCCTCCCTTTTTGTCATGTGTCTCTTGCACATAATCTATTCTCTGACCCCCCATTTGTGCATATCTTGCACATAATCACTTGGGAAGGTTCTCAACATGTCCCCTTGTTTTATTCTATCAGATGGAGTCTGTGAGTTCCACGTAGGTTTCAACTTTGGGATTGTGAAATGGTATGTTGTGGTACCTTTAAGTCACATCCTCTTTGGTCCTAGCCATATATTCCATACCTTTATTCATGGAGGGTGTTTGGTTATTCAACTACCAACCCCCGTCCCGTTAACTAATTTGTCTCAAAACTAGGAAAGGGAAGTAATATATCATTTCAAAATTAAATATCTCAACATGGAGATTTGGGTCATCTTAGCATAAGAAACCCCCTCAATAGGCTCCCTCATTCTTTCCTCTAATGGTATCATGGCCAATACTTTAAGGTTTTACCCCACAGTCAACTGGTTGGCATTTTCAAATTAGGCATTAATATATTTACAATGTTTATATGCCATTTCATGGCAATCATTAATCATAATTAATTGCAAGTTGAGGGAAAAAGGCGTATTACAAAATTTAGGAGAAACAACACAATCATTAGTTTTAAAGCATTAATCAACAAAATATAGCTTACAAAAACCAACAGGGGGTGGAGAATAAATGGGTGAGCCTGGTAGCTCAACAACATCAACATTCTTCTCAAAAACAGTTGGACTAGTAGCAATGGTGGAAGAAGAAATATGTGAGTCTGGTAGCTCAACAACTTCAACATTCTTCTCACAAAAATATGGACTACTAGAAATGGTGGAAGAATAAATAGGTGAGCTTGGAAGCTCACGAACAACAATATTCTTCTCAACAGTTGTCTCAGCATTCTGCAGTTGGTGAAATTTTTCTTCAAAGTTTGTTTGCAGTCTTGCAATCTATGGAAAGTCTCATCCTTCTTAGTGAGTTGCAGAAATATGGCATCATAATATTCCTTCAATGCCTGATATTCATCAAACAATTGATTGTTATCTTCTTGGAGAGGAGAAGATTCTTCACAAAGCTCATCAATGGAGGCATGCAAGTGGGAAACCTCACAATTCATCTAGGTATTCTTCTCCATCAGTTGGTTGACATATGTGCTCAATGTTGTATGAGGAAGAGCTTTCACTTATTCCTCCAAGTATTCAATAAGATCAAACTTTTCCTCAAATTCATCTACATGATTTTGGAAAAATCTTGTTGCAGTGTTAGCCATGGTAGTAACCCTCCTGGTGTGCTCAGTCACAACAATCTGGAACACGTCTTCTATTGTCTTCAACTGATTTTCCAGTCCTGCATTCTTTGTCTTCAAGGAAACATTTTCATGAGAAATGGATTTCACCTCCTTCACGAGATCATGAACAAGATTGATTTTGTCGCTAAAATAATCCACTATATCTTGAAATATGGTTTCCATTGTCTGTTCTAGGTCAAAAATATTCTTGGATTTCTCATCAAACTGCTGCAGAAGTCTAGTTTGAAAGAGGGAAACCTCATCTTCCAGCTGGGTATGGGCTATCTCCAGGTCACTTCTTAGGTGTTGATTTTCAGTTTGCAACTGCGCAATGACATTCCTCAAGGCAATAACTTATGTACCGAGTTGGTTGTGAGATTCTTCCAAGGCAACGACCTTCTTCTCATGAATATCCTGCAATTTATGAAGCATTAGAGATTCATATTTATCCAGCATGCCCATCGTCAATGGAGGGAAAGATCTAATATAAGAAATCTGCAACAACAACAAAAAAAGAGGTATGGCTTCACTTTCTCATGCCTTTGGATTTTTTAATGTTGGGTTTACCACACGAGGGTTTTGCACTAGATCAGGTGACTAGTGGATGGATTAGATGACTAGTGGGTTGAATAGTGCACTAGTCAATTTATACCATTGTAATTGAAGTATTTTATTATGTGGACCATCTATATAAAATAGAGTACTTCGCAAAGGATCCTCGCACACTAGCACACACACTAGTCTGACAAGGAAAAGGATGGTCAAACAATAGTCACCAACACATGCTAGTATTCATCCACTAGAACATCCATGTGCATGTAAGTCAGTCAAATTACCAGTCACACAAGACGCGAGTCAAGGAAGTTGTTCGCAGTCGTGTTGAATGGAGGGAGGACGAGATCGAGGGTTTCAACCACACCAAGTTCAAGTCGGGTCGAGAAAATGGAAGTGCTCACCAGTTAGGTCGAGAAAAATCATTGGTCAAGGGTTCCATTGGTCAAGTCGAATGCCTAGAAATTAAAAAATCCAAACCAAGAGTAAATGGTCAATTTGACCAAAGAATCAAGTCGAATCGAGCTTTGAGAGTGGAAGTCAAGTCAAGAAAAAAATATTTGATGGTTCAGATCCATAAGTCGAGATGGAGCATGTGTTAGTTAATTAAAAGGATTGGCATGCCTTCACACTGGTGGAGGGTTTATATCCATACAAGAACAAAAGGATATGGATATTGTGAAATGATATTTCATGCTACGACATCCATGCATAAGGTTGGTCGATAGGATTTGTTAGCGATAATTCTTGTCTTGGGCTCGCGAGCATCCAGGTCTGCAGGTTGCACGAGGAACGCCCAAGCGCAGCATGAAAAAATCTTGTTTTATGGCTTCCAATCAAGTGAGCAGGTGAAATTACGTTGACAACGGCCCGGATTCATCCATAAGAGAAGATCAACGGTCATCGGGATATCGGGGCTACCAAGTTGACCCACATATAGCACCAGAGAAAGCTCCTATATTTCAAGGCTGAATTTGGGTCGTCCGATCCAGTGACGCGTGGCACAGGATCCAGTCACATCGGCATATCGACATTCGGGAGTTTGAGGGGTAAAATTCCCACGTCTTTTCATATTTTGAAACCCTGAACCCCAAAATGTCGAGAAGCGCCCTTCAAAGCCTGGCCCACGGTCCTAGCGCCAGGTCACATCAAGCGAGCCTGAGAATGAGCGCGGCCCCCTATTAAGCGAAGAGTGGTACCTCAGTGGTTCATCTTAAGGACATGTGGCACACATCCGTGCCATGTTGGCATTCGAGAAGTTGAGGGGTAGGTGCTCCTCGTCACTTCACCTTTCGAAGCCCCGAACCCTGAAATGTCGATAGCGCCCAGGATCGGGCCCGTGGTTTTGGCATCTGGTCGTAAAGGAACAAGCCTAGAGGAGGGGCGCTAATGTTTATCGTTTGGCCACTCGGGTCCCATAGCGTCGAAAATCAATCTCAGCCGTTCATCTTGGAGGAATGTGTGGCGACCATTAGACCCTCCCGACATTTCGCCCATCGCGATTTTAATAGAAGGAAAACCTACTCCTTCCTATTCGCGAACCCCAAAACGCCGAAAGAACTCCGAAAATTAGATGTAGGGTCGCAGTCCGTGGTCATTCGAGAAAGTAGAAAGGGTTGTACAAAGGGAGGCCAAAGGCACCGAATTGAGTTTCGGAAGGGGGGCACTGTGTTCTCCAGACACCGATTCGACGTGATATAAATCCCACTACCTGCTGGGAATGAATGAAGAAGAGAGAGGGTGGTTGAAGCCTCGCCTCACCCATTAATTACAAGGCATCGAGGGTATGGCAAGCGGTCTGCTCAAGAGGGTCCTGTGTACCCATTTTTCCAGAGAAGCAATGCCCGAGTTCTCAACTAGCCGAAGGAAGTCTGCACACGCTAGCTCGACACTTAATGGATCAGCTACTCCCCTTACTGGAGCCACGCGCAGTTAAGATGGCGTCTGTCATAGGCGCACGATCGTCTAGTCTGCATGCGCAGACTGTCAGAAGACATGCAGACGCAATGTTTTTAATGCAACATCTTGTTTTTGCTGTTGTTGTTGTTTTGAGTATATGTAGGCATTTTTTCCATTTTTGTAAGGATCGATGGTAGAGCGAAGCTCCCGACTGTAATGTTTTAGTAGACGTCTCTAGTTCTCTGGTTATGCATCTATATGTAAGATTTCTTGTTTAATGACAGACAATTTTCTTATCCCATCTAGTTTCCATCTCATACTGAGGGAGTTCATGATTGACTAATTCACATGAATTATTGTAGTCGTGTTATGATAAAGGATTCATTGTGGCACCACTGTATTCTCTGGTTTTCTGCGTTTGAATGTAAGACGATCTTGCATTTAGATGTCTTCTTATATAGTCTGTTAGGAACCTGATGTTTACGACAGACCTTTGCATCTCTCTGATACAAGTCTTCCCCCTACTCACCCTTACTACAACTCACTGTTTGGAGTATGTCCAAGACCTCACCTACCCATGCATGCCTGGCCTAGTTTCGGAGTCGAAACAATATCGTCCGAGTTTACTTCCATTTGGTCACCCCTTTCACACACAAACTGTGACATAAACTGATGGGCGTCGGGCTCTGCTCCTGCAATCAATCCAGAAGTGACTTCCGTCGCCAACATTTCTAGCGTCGTTGCCAGGGATGAAGTTAAAGATTTTCCCTGGGCAGAACGACATTGAGCCTCTGATTCTGAAGGTGCATCAGACATCAGAGCCCTTCAAGATTGCTACTATGCACCTGGCGACTCCACTGTGGCGACTCTAATGTTTCCACTTCACTGTTTCAGTTGTATCTATTGTTAGCACACCTGAAAGATAACCCAAAGGAGCTTTCTCAAGAAGGTTTCAGCGGCTGCTTTCTCAGCTTGAGAAGCTTCTTGGGGTAACGACAACATTAAGATATGGCCTTTGATGGTGAACAAGGACCAGGCATATTTGAAGCTGCGCATCTTTCACCTGGCGACTTCATGATTCAAGGATCGATTGGCGACTCCACTGGTTCGATATGGAGAAAATCCTTGCTCGCNTTTTTCTGCTATTCCTAGTTTTCCTAATGTTGTCCCCTCTCCGAATGAATGGGGCGATTATTTGCCCATATTTGGAAAATGTGAAGAGGACAACCCTGCTCAGCACCTCAGTGAGTTTCATGAACTTATGCGTTAGTGGGAGATACATCATGAATATGTATTACTGAAGATGTTCATGTTCTTGTTAGCAGGGGATGCGCATAGATGGTATCATTCTTTACCCCCTGCTAGCATTTCTTCACTCAGTGAGTTCCATGCAGCTTTCGCCGCTTACTGTCAGAAGTTGTATCCCTCTGAGTTGATTTGTCATAACTGTTGTGAGGGATACTACAACAAATGTATACAAGATAGAGCTGTCTTTTATGAAGGCTATGAGGATGATCCTAATGACCTGGATCAAAAATCAGTCATTTCTCCTCCACATTCGTCTGCTTCGGGCAGAGTTATGGAACTGATAAAATCTATCACTGCCAGACTAGACAGGTGGGAAGTTGAGTGATGTGCAGAGGATTTTCCACCCTTTGAAAAAGATGACTTTGGTATCTCTACAATGGATGATTATGAAGATCCCAGGGAGGAAGAAGATGCTTCGGGTGGAGTTATGGAACTGATAAAATCTATCACTGCCAGACTTGACAGGTGGGAAGTTGAACAATGTGCTGAGGATTTCCCATCCTTTGAAGCAGATGCCCTTAGCAGCTCTACTGAAGGCGATTATGAAAAAATCTTTCCCACGGGTCCTGCTTACGGTCATTATGAATTTGACCCGTGGGAGAGCCAAGAAGAAGAAATCCTCCTAGATATGATTATGTCTGATGAAGGTTGTGATGATGAGGGTTGTAAGGATAGAAGACTAGGGGAAGAAGTTGCTCTGAGTGAACTAATGGAGCGGGCGATACCTCCCATTGCCCAACGTGCAAAGTTGGAATCTGAGGACAATGGGGAGGATTTTCCAGTCTCTAAGGCAGATGTTCTAGATGGCTCTTTCGAGGAGAATATTAAAGATTTCATAAATGCATTAACATCTTCACCCAATGAGCTTGATGTCTCAGATCAATACGATGAAGAGGTAGTTGTGGAAGAGGATTGTTCTCTTTTCCTTCACGAGATCTCCCATGATGTGTTTACATTCGGGGTCGAAACGAAGGGGCGAGGGATAGTTCCACTTATGCAAGATGGAGAAGCTCTTTTTCCCCCCGACTTTGATGATTATCTGGAAGAGGAGCAACGGAACCCCAGATCACCTTTTGCTGATCAGAGCAGCCAGCCCACTTATGACAGTTACGAATCCGAGTCTGAGCTCGATATGCTGGATTTCCAAGACCAGGTCGCAGAACCTTGTCCTCTACTCACTAAGGAAAATTATCACGAGGAAATCATCCATCTCAGTCTTTCAGGAGATGCTAAGCAGTACGAGGAAGAGCAGAATATACCCGGGGGGGTTGTTTATGATGAATATGAATCTGACCCGGGGGAGAGCCAAGAAAAGGAAAAATAACTAGAGGAGCAGTCTGCCCTTTGTTCAGAGCCAGCCAGTGAGAAGCCACCACCTGAGATCAGCGAGCCTACTTCAATTATTCACCCACCTGTGCTTATCAGAGATATTCGGCCGCGTGTGAACAACTGTGTAGCAAAAGAGGTTGTATGTCGCCAATTTCCTGGAATTGGCCACTCATTTGATGACCCTGTCAACGAATACATGGAGTGGCATTTCCCTTATTCTTTGGAGCCACCCTATTTCATCTCAACTCCAGCCTATAAGGAGGAGTTAAAGAGTGTAACCGTTCTGCTGTCAAGGTTACACCATCTGTTGATGATCATTGACAGAAGGAAAGAGCTTCCCTTCAGGAAGTTACTTGATTGGCTATGGTGGAAGTCTGCTTTCACCTAGCCCCATGTAAAGTGTTTTATTAGTTTAGGATTGTATATAAATAAGCTCCTTTGAGCATGTAGCTTTGTTTGCTTTGCTTTACTTTTCGGCCTATATTTTCAGAAGCGGGGTGTTTTGAGCTTGACTCCATAGCCCAACAACAAGGCACTGAAGCTGCAGAATGAGTTCTTAGAGAATCAAAGGGATGAATCTATCCCCCATGGAGCCTAATGTTAGCGATAATTTTTGTCTTGGGCTCGAGAGCATCAAGGTCTGCAGGTTGCATAAGGAACGCCCAAGCGCAGCATGGAAAAATCTCGTTTTATGGCTTCCAATCAAGTGAGCAGGTGAAATTACGTTGACAATGGCCCAGATTCATCCATAAGAGCAGATCAATGGTCATCGGGATATCAGGGCTACCAAGTTGACCCACATATAGCACCAGAGAAAGCTCCTATATTTCAAGGCTGAATCTGGGTCGTCTGATCCAGTGACGCGTGGCGCAGGATCCAATCACATCGGCATATCGGCATTCGGGAATTCGAGGGGTAAAATTCCCACGTCTTTTCATATTTCGAAACCTCGAACCCCAAAATGCCGATAAGCGCCCTTCAAAGCCTGGCCCACGGTCCTAGCGCCAGGTCACATCAAGCGAGCCTGAGAACGAGTGCGGCCCCCTGTTAAGCGAAGAGTGCTACCTCGAACGTTCATCTTAAGGACACATGGCACGCATCTGTGTCATGTCGGCATTCAGGAAGTTGAGGGGTAGGCGCTCCTCATCACTTCACCTTTCGAAGCCCCGAACCCCGAAATGTCGATAGCGCCCAGGATCGGGCCCATGGTTTTGGCATCTGGTCGTAAAGGAACAGGCCTGGAGGAGGGGCGCTAATGTTTATCGTTTGGCCACTCGGGTCCCATAGCGCCGAAAATCAATCTCAGTCATTCATCTTGGAGGAACGCGTGGCGACCGTTAGACCCTCCCGACATTTTGCCCATCGCGACTTTAATAGAAGGAAAACCTGCTCCTTCCTATTCGCGAACCCCGAAACGCCAAAAGCACTCCGGAAATTAGATGTAGGGTCACGGCCCGTGGTCATTCGAGAAAGTAGAAAGGGTTGTACAAAGGGAGGCCAAAGGCACCGAATTGAGTTTCAGAAGGGGGGCACTGTGTTCTCCAGACATCG
Organism: Picea engelmannii; assembly: GCA_009831015.1. Taxonomy (NCBI): domain Eukaryota; kingdom Viridiplantae; phylum Streptophyta; class Pinopsida; order Pinales; family Pinaceae; genus Picea; species Picea engelmannii. Next base: position 14,461 of record ML860603.1, read on the forward strand.
ATTCGATGTGATCTAAATCCTGGTACCTTTTGGGAATGAATGAAGAAGAGAGAGGGTGGTTGAAGCCTCGCCTCACCCATTAATTGCAAGGCATGGAGGGTCTGACAAGCGATCTTCTCAAGAGGGTCCTGTGTACCCATTTTTCCAGAGAAGCCATGCCCGAGTTCTCGACTAGCCAAAGGAAGTCTGCACACGCTAGCTCGACACTTAATGGATCAGCTACTCCCCTTGCTGGATCCACACGCAGTTAAGATGGCGTCTATCATAGGCGCACGATCGTCCAGTCTGCATGCGCAGACTGTCAGAAGACATGCAGACGCAATGTTTTTAATGCAGCGTCTTGTTTTTGCTGATGTTGTTGTTTTGAGTATATGTAGGCGTTTTCGCCATTTTTGTAAGGAACGATGGTAGAGCGAATCTCATGACTGTAATGTTTTAGTAGACATCTCTAGTTCTCTGGTTATGCATCTGTATGTAAGATTTCTTGTTTAATGACATACAGTTTTCTTATCCCATCTAGTTTCCATCTCATACTGAGGGAGTTCATGATTGACTGATTCACATGAATTATTGCAGTTGTGTTATGATAAAGGATTCATTGTGGCACCACTGTATTGTCTGGTTTTCTACGTTTGAATGTAAGACGATCTTGCGTTTAGATGTCTTCTTCTACAGTCTATTAGGAACCTGATGTTTACGACAGACCTTTGCATCTCTCTGATACAAGTATTCCCCCTACTCACCCTTACTACAACTCACTGTCTAGAGTATGTCCAAGACCTCACCTACCCATGCATGCCTGGCCTAGTTTCGGAGTCGAAACAATATCGTTCGAGTTTACTTCCATTCGGTCACCCCTTTCATACATAAACCGTGACATAAACTAATGGGCGTCGGGCTCTGCTCCTGCAAGCAATCCAGGAGTGACTTCTGTCGCCAACAGGATTGAAAATATTTAAGTAATCTTCCATTTAGTTGAGAAATCTCTCATCGAGTAAAATTCCATCGAGTAAAATCCCAATCCCATCAAGTTTGAGCAATGTCCAAACAAGTGTTAGGTACCTAACCCCTCACGTAGATAGAATAATATATTTTCCATGTAATAAAGGACAACATTAGTTAATAAGGCCTAAACATATTTTCCATGTAATAAAGTTTGACATTAGTTAGTAAGGCATATTTAATAAATGTGAACAAATAAATGTAAGAAAACCTAATAGAATCTTTTGCTTCTAGAAAGATATTCCTATAGAATGTTCTTTAGAAGATAGAATAAGTATAAATAAGAGTATGAGGCATGAGAAGGATTGTCTTGAGAATTATTGTAATATATCTTTGCTCTGTTGGAAGTTTCCCCCTCGAAGAGGCAAGTGAACATTACTTCCTTTGATTAAAGGTATTATTTATGGTATTGATCTTCTCAATATTTTTTTGTTCCATTGATATCTGCTGAATATTCATGTTTCTGCATATTATATTACATTTGGTACCTTACGAGTGGTATCAGATCACTTTCCTTGGAAGCAATTGTGGGTAAAAAATTTTCAAGGGTAGAGACATGTATTTTTGGCATCTTTAAAGCACAGAGATTTGTCATTCAACGGGTAAAAATGGGTTGGGGAAGACTACACGCGTGCGATACAAATGATTTAACGGGATTTCTTAGAAACTAAAAGTTTCTCCCTTGTTGGAAACCTCTATAACCCCTATTGGTACCCCTCGAGTAGTACTGCATCAGATAGAATATGTACATGGCCATCACTCCCATGTACTGGCAGGCATATAGGGAGTCCCCTAGGTCTCCTGAGACTAGCCCTATATCAATCGATTGGCCACCTCACTGCTATAGTTTCAACAAGAACAACACTCGAGAAGGTACTCTCTAGTACATGGGTAATCAGGTAGTACGTATAAGGGTATGGTCGAACCTCCTTACTTGGTGCCCAGAGATATTGGGTTGAGTACTACTATTCGACCCCGCATGTATATCAGAGAGATATAACCCATGGAAAACCATTTTCCATAGGCACCCTGCAAACCCTAACCCAGGGGGAACATACCAGACAAGGAACATAAAGGATATTTTGGCCACATAACCTTGCCTCCTGCATTTTGGTTGTGAAATTACTACACATTTTTTTTGTTAATCATTTGGGAATTTCGACACAGCAGTATTATTTAGGTCGAAGTATAACTCCGCGAGAATTAAAAAAAATGTTTGGGTCCTTCTCACACCCTTATTTGAGAACTATCTCATTGGATTCCCCTTTTCATCATGATCGATGTGATACCTATCATTTTTAACATTTTTGTTTTTACCCCGTAGATCCATACCCTTCCCTGCACCTTTATTTCCCACTTATCCCATTGGTTTTCTCTCATTTCCCTAATCGTAGTGGCATATATCACTTATCTTATTTTTTTTTCGTGGACCCACTCCTCTTCCCCTCATGGCTCCTACCCTCCAAGAATAAACTGATCAGAAAATGATAATTACCTTACTGCACTTTAGGCCCAAGTGAATATTGGCATTCCTTCCATTCATGCCAAAATGGACTACATCCAGGAACAATGAGGTAGCCAATTTGTTGAAGTCAATTCCACTCTCCAACAATTCATGAAAAAATTATAGGGTCCTTCCTCCTCTGACCCACCTATATATATTGAATATGTTGACTCCAACTGAGCTCTACACTCTCATTCCAACTCCCTACCTTGTGATCCCCATCTTCCCAAAGTTGAGGTGAAAAAATTTGATGGCTCAGATCCAACAAACCATGTCACTCAAATGGAAAACTATTTCTCCTTCCATGGCATTACTGATGAGTTGACTAAGCTTCGTTACATAATTCTCTATTTGGATCTAGAACAATGGAAATGGTAGCAATGGCGTCGAAATGAACGTCAAGGGTATGTTGCTTAGTCATAGTTTTTTGTTGAGATGTATGAATGCTTTGACACAAACACCCACCATTTAGGACGCTTGACCAAGTTGAAACAACCTGGAACAGTGGAATATTTTTTTTCTCCCTTTAAGCACGTGGATTTCCGAATGGAGGGCATGACATACGAGTTTTTCAGGGAATGTTTTATCAGTGACATCAAGGATGAAATATGAGCTCAGGTCATAATGGCTCGCCCCAAAACTTGGTTGGAAGTAGCTAAACATGCCAAGGAGGAAAAATAATTCATCTTGGCCCAGAGAAGAAAACCCACTTTTGTTCCCCACCCTAAACCCACCACCCTTTCCCCTCAAGCCACTCCTCTCAAGGTACAAAAATTAACATGGGAGGAACTGGAGGAAATCCAAGTCAAGGGTATCTAGTATAATTGTGATGACAAATACTTTCCAGGGCACAAGTGTAAAGAACATACACTTTTTATGGCCTTTTCAGAGGATGTGTCTGATGAAGATGTTGAGGTTTCTCTTGAAGTCGATCTACCCCAAAAAGATAATCTTCCACCACACTCTCATCCTCCTGAAGTTGAACCTTTCGCTAAATGCTCTCACTGGTTTTTCTGCTCTCCAAACCCTCAAATTCATTGGTTACATTAAGCATAGGAAAGTAATCATCCTAGTTGACAATGGTAGAACTTATAATTTCATTCATTGACACCTTTCTCAAGAACTCAATTGCTATATCTGTGTTTTCAAAAAATTTCAAATCATGATTTGCAATTGTGGTTCCATTAAATGTGGGGGGCATTGTGAAAATGTGTGCCTACAAATTGGTCAGTATAACCTGAAATCTCACATGTTTTCTATTGACATGGGTGGTTGTGACATTGTTCTTGGTGTTGAATGGTTACACACTCTTGGCCTCATAACAATGGATTTTAAGTATTTAACCATGCAATTCCAATAGGAAGGACAACAATATAAATTCCAAGGCATTACAACAAGGTCTCCAGAGATCATCAATTCCACCATATGGAAAAGTCTCTCAAAAAAGGTCATTTTGGCATCATTGCCCAACTCCATTTCATTCAAGCAGTTGAGACACCCCCAATACACCATGACCTTCAACCTATCCTTTGTTTCCATCCCACTGTTTTCCAAACTCCCCATGTCATTTCCCCCTCCCATGGAGACCATGTCCATTTCATTCCTTTAATTTTGGGTAGTCTTCCTCCCAATGTTCACCCTTATCGCCATCCTTCTACTCAAAAAACCAAATTGAGAAAATTTTCCAAGAATTTTTAGAAGCGGGTGTTATCTGTCCCAATATCAACCCCTATTCTTCCCTTGTTTTCATGGTCCTCAAGAAGGAAAGAACTTGGCATGTGAGTCCTGATTTTCATGCCCTTAATAAACTTACCATCAAGGACAAATTTTCTAGTCCTGTTATAGATGACCTTCTGGATGAACTCAGTGGGGATCAATACTTTACCAAACTTGACCTTTGATTGGGCTACCACCAGATACGTATGAAAGAGGAAGACATCCCTAAGACTGCATTTCAACCTCATGAGGGACACTATGCATTCTTGGTCATGCCCTTTGGTCTATGTAATTCCCCATCCACTTTTCAAAGTCTCATGAATCATGTCTTTCATCCTTTCCTACACCACTTTATGTTAGTTTTATTTGATGATATACTCATCTATAGTAAAACATGGACAACCCATCTTGCCCATGTAGATCAAGTTCTCCATTTCCTCTCCAAGCACCAATTTTTTCTCAAACAATCTAAATGTGATTTTGGTGCCTCTTAAGTTGAGTACCCGGTTCATATTGTTGGCAAGGATGGTGCAAGGGTGGATCCCAAGAAAATTGATGCTATGTAGAATTGGCCTCTCCCTAAAAATTTTAAAAGTTTACGTGGTTCCCTGGGTTTAAAGGGATATTATCACAAGTTTTTTCATAATTATGGAAAAATTGTGGCTCCTCCCATAACCCTCCTTAAAAATAATTCTTTCAATTGGACTCCAACAACTGACCAATCTACCAAGCCTTGAAATAAGTTGTGTGCAATACCCTTGTACTGGCCCTACCTGAATTCACCAAGGCCTTTGTTCTTGAATGTCATGGTATATCAGGGAGAGGAATTAGGGAATTCCTCATGCAAGATGAACAACCTTTGGCTTTCACTAGCAAACAAATGTCGGACCGACATTTGGGCCAATCAATTTATGAAAAACAAATGTTGGTTATTTTTCATGCAATAGATCTCTGGCATCCTTATCTATTGGAACAATGCTTCCAAATTAAAATAGATCATCAAAGCCTCAAGTACTTCCTAAAACAATGAATTTCATCCTCGAAGCAACAAAAATGGGTGACCAAGTTGTTTCGATATGATTATGAGATTGTTTACAAGAAGGGAAATGAAAATGTGGTGCTTGATGTTCTTTCCATGAAATATGAAGAATAAGGGTCCCTCTTTTCCCTCTCATTCATTGTCTAAAACTAGCTTCAAGTTGTTTGATAGGAGTGGTTACAAGATCCCAACATTCCCATTCTAATCCAAAAACTTCAACAAGATCCCCAAGCTACTCTAGGGTACTCTTGGCACAATGAATAATTTCGCTATAAAGGTTGCTTGAATTTAAGAAAACATTCATCCCTTAAATCCAAGGTGCTCTCTGAGTTTCGTGCTTCACTTACAACAGGCCATTCAGGTTTTACCAAAACTTATGAATGGGTCAAACGATATTTCTTCCGGGATGGTATGAAATAGGGCATCCATACCTTTATGGACAAATGTGATACATGTCAATGCAATAAGGGCATTGCAATCAAACCTCCTTCCAACCACTTTCGCTTCCACCTACTATTTGGATGGATTTTTCTATTGATTTCATTGTTGTCTTACCCAAATAAAGCAATAAGTCATTAATCATGGTGGTAGTGGATCATCTTTCCAAATATTCTTATTTCTATGCTCTTCAACACCCATTCACAACATCCATAGTGGCTCAAATATTTAAGGATAATATCTTCAAAATCCATGGAATGCCTCATTCTCTTGTTTCTGACCATGATCCCACTTTTACCAGCAATTTCTGGAAAGAATTATTCATTCTCTAGGGAACTCAATTTCATCTTAGCATATCCTATCATCCCCAGACTGATGGCCAAATAGAAGAAATCAACAATTGTTTGGAAATATATTTGAGGTGTTTTGTATCTGACATACAACATCAGTGGGTTCAGTGGTAACCCCTAGTTGAATGGTGGTACAACACCTCTTACCATACTGTCAGTCGCATGACTCCTTTTGAAGCAGTCTATGGATAAATGTCACCATTGGTTCTCCCATACATGTCGGATGTCTCCAAGGTTCATGAGGTTGGCCTCAATCTTACCATCTGCATGACCATTCTCCATACTCTCAAATAAAATTTGGTAATGGCTCAAAACCACATGAAGCAACAAGAAGATCAGGGTAATTCTAAATGTCAATTTGCTGAAAGGGATCAAGTTTTTCGCCATATCCAACCGTACAAGGAGACTTCACTCAAATCCCAAAAGTGTCATAAACTTGCACCAAAATTTTATGGTCCTTATATTATTCTCAAACACATGGGGCCAATGGCATATCCATTAGCTTTTCCTAGTCACTCCAAGCTACATCCTATTTTTCATGTCTCATGCATGAAAAAAGTGATTGGAACCAAATGACACACCGAGACCATCCTACAAAAGTTGGATGAATAAGGTTCCATTTGGTTGTTTCCATAAGACATATTGGATCAACGAGAGAATTGTCTTTGTCAGCGCACCATACAAGAAGTTTTGGTTCACTGGAAGGATACTCCACCAAAATATGCCACCTGGGATTCAACTACCATTCTGCAACAATTTCCTCATCTTAAGACTTGAGGACAAGGCTCTTTTTTAAAGGTGGGGGGCGGGGGGATATTAGGGACCTAACTCCTCACGTAGATAGAATAATATATTTTCCATGTAATAAAGTTTGACATTAGTTAATAAGGCCTAAATATAATTTCCATGTAATAAAGGCCGACATTAGTTAGTAAGGCCTATTTAATAAATGTGAACAAGTCAATGTAATAAGAACTAATAGAAGCTTTCGCTTCTAGAAAGATCTTCCTCTAGAATGTTCTTTAGAAGATAGAATTAGTATAAATAAGAGTAAGAGGCATGAGAAAGCTTGTCTTGAGAATTATTGTAGTAGAGATCTACTCTGCTATAGGTTGCCCCCTCGAAGAGGCAAGTGAACATTGCTTTCTTTGAAAAAAGCTATTATTTATGGTATTGCTCTTCTCAATAATTTTGTTGTTCCATTGATATTTGATGAATATTCATGTTTTTGCATATTATATTACATCTGGTACCTTACAACAAGCAAACTCTAGTCAATAAATGTTAAGTCGACGATGAGAGCCTTCAACAACCAAGCGACGAAACAACGAGCATGTAAACTCAAGAAACCCTAGCCTAAATCAATAAGCTCCAATAGAGAGATCACGACAAGAATCTGGAAAGAACCTCGTCAATATCAATTGGAGAAACCATCAGTTAATATGTATGGGTGAATTGAACAAAGGTTCGATGACCCATGAAAGGTACAAATTTAAATATCGAACGGCTTCACCATTGTCTCATTTTCATCTGAGTCTTCCTCTATGATCCCGAGATCAAAGAACTCACAGCTCTGATATCATGTTGGGACAGGGATTGAACACAAAGAAGAACAGATCTGAAATTGAAGGTGGTCTCTAAAGACACTGTAGCACTGAAGCACAAGCACACTCCATAAGAGCGAGAACAGATCTCCCGAGATGATCTGATGATGATAGACTCATCAAAAGGATCATCTATAAATAGGTTTTGATCATGGAACAAACTACCAAGCTCAGGTGAATTCGATTGCACCTGTCCATAAAATGTGGATCTGGGATCCTAAGTGGACATGGTTAACCACCAAGTTAGTTATATGTCGACCCAAAGAATTTATCGACCCACACAACCGATAAGGTGAGGTTTATGATGGAACTACATGTTCCAATGGGAAGAACCACCAAGACTTGGGGCCCTGACCTAAAGGTAAGACCCCTAACTAATTCTCCAAATCCACTAGTTCGGATGTCAGTTGCGCTCTATCAATGTTTCCTTTTGATCAGTGAGCCTGTTCCTTGATTTCCTAAGGAATCGACAGGTGGAACACGATTGATAACCAAGTTTCTTGTTGAATGCAGGTGCCAAAATCCGAGAGTATCATCACCACACCAAAAGAACAGGGAAGGCCCTCTAGGATGAACCCCCCAACATGCGACCGTAGCCCCCAAGACCCATCAAACATAATTGAACTATGAACTGAATTGATCCAGCCAAATAGATTTCCCAGGATCGAATTTTTTCTGAGATGATGAGTTGTATCGAACCAGGCAATCGAATTCACAATAGGATAACTCCATAGGGGAAAAAATAGAAAGTTCCCACACCCAATCTTCCAACCATGATATTCCATAATGATAAGCAATGGGCGAGCATTCCTTCAGATGTTGCAGTTGTCTCATCCACAACCTCCCGCACAATCTTCTCAACCTTCATCCTAACTAATCTACTACACACCATCTGCATTATCCCACCGTGATCGTGGAGAGGGCATGTGTGAAGTACAAAAGGCCAAGCACTCATTAATATCTCATGTTTGAGCGAGTTGTGAGCTGGCAGCCTAAAGTTTCCCATCACGCCTAGGTGCACCACCTGTTTGAGTTGCATGATGTATAATGTGATCCGCATTGATTACAAAATGATGAGTGGGAGGATCTCCTATTGACACTAAGAGTCCCTTTTGTTTCCAACATGGATAAATTGGATTGGTTGTTAGCGAGACCATTATTCACCCAAAGTATATGCTGAAATGTGAACTCAGAGATGGTCGTGAGGACATGTCTGATTTTTCTTATGATATTACCCAATTGGTCATCCTTCAATGCATATTCTTTTACTAGGCATCTAATTGTGTTCATTACATCTACTAATATTATTAGTTTTTGAATCTACCTCTCCTTAGCCAACAAGACTCCTTAGAGAAGGGCATACTCTTGATCTTGAATGTCGGTGGCTCTGCCTAGGCTCCAAGCATAACATACCTAGATAATATCCCTAGGGTAAAAAATGACCCATCCTACACTTGCCACCCCGACAATAAGTTTTTTTTTTAATAAACACTAGGAAAATGATTTTATTTAAAAAGTTGTAGCTAAGACATAAAGTGGAGAGTTACAAAAGGGAGACTAGAAATAGTGTCACTATTTGGATACTTGATGATACTTCCTAGATGGCATGTTACATCCCTTCCAAAACAAAGTAGAGTCCCAAAATATTATAGGCGTTGTATGAATGTAAAATATCTACTCCTCAACCCATTCCAGTAAAAACATAAAGAAACGCAAATCGTCCCATATCTTGTTCTTTTTTTAAATCCTTGAACTTCTAAGGTCTCGTCTCTAGGTTCAGGCACTAAGAGCTTTGCTTTAAAGGTGCAACAGAGCAGTTGAAGGAGCTATTTTTCAAAGGAGTCAATCTGATCATTCGATGTTTATAAGGAGGTCGACATCAGTAAGAAGGGGGTAAAAAGCGATTCTCTTAGAGAAATCATTATTTTGCCGCAATAAAAAACTATGGTTCTTCGACTGAATCAAACTGAAGATAAAGATCATAATCAAAAGAATCAATAGAAACAACTGAAACAACAAAATCACTTGATTAATCAAATAGCTTATGTGATACGGTTGGTTTTGGGACTAGATATGAAACCAGGGTAAGGGAAACAACTTTATCCCGATCACGGACCATAATTTTATAGGCGTTGACTAGAATTTTACAGTATCTATTAATATTGATATTAAGTAAACTAAATTAGCATTGACTAGAATTTTACAGTATCTATTGATAGTAAGTAAACTAAATAACATCTAATTGACATAGTGAATTAAATATGAGAGAGGGAGCACTATATGCCCTTATCTTTTAGATCCATGATTCCTTCTTGTTGTGGAGGAGACTTCTAAGTTCCAATACCTAGAGCGACAAAAGATAAGCTCAATTGAAGCCAAGGAGGTTTTGAAGTCGAAGTAGATACGTCCTTCACCAATTCTTCGGAGCCCACCCTCTCCATGTCGTCGTTGGGAAGAGGATGACCAACATCGAAATCCAACAAGCAGATACCATTGGAATATTATCCCACCTCGGTGAGTAGGAAAAGAAGTGGGGGGGTCATTACCTATGATGGACATTGAATGGAGAAAGCCTTGGA
>ML860605.1:0-24692 GCA_009831015.1 Picea engelmannii
TGATATGGTATATGAATGAGATACATTGTTGGTACATGGTATGGTACATGTGTTGATGTACATTGTTGATACATTGTATGGTACAATATTGATACTTGGTATAGTGTTGATGTACATGGTTGATGGTTGAGGCATATGGTACAGGTTATGGTGCATGATTGATGTACGGTTTGGTACATGTGTTGGTGCATGTTTTATGCACTTGTTGTGGTACAAGTTGTGATACACTATTGATTTTTTGTATACATATGATTGGTATGTATACATATGCTTGGTACACATATCTTTTGATGGTATGTTGGTGATATTGGTATATCCTTGGTAGAGGAATGTGTTGGTGAAGTTGGACATCTAGTTGAGAGCTGTCCTTGGCATATGATCCATGTGAGAGGACCAGGTTGAGTATCAGTGACAGTGACATGTTAGATAGGTTGATCAGTTGATGTGACAGGTTCGATACAGTGACAGGTTGAAAGGTTACAGGTTGATGTGACAGTGGAAGTGATAGTGATCGTGACAGTGGAAGTGATAGTGACAGTGACAGTGGAAGTGATTATGGTAGTGATATATGGTCTACACTTATACTTGAGGGTGGTAGAATGGGGAAATGAAAGAGGTTTGTAGCCTCCTTCTAGTTGGTTCTAGAGAACAGAAGGAGTTGGAGCTTCCTTTAGGTTGGAGCCTAAGTATCAGGGGGTTGTAGCATCCTTCTAGTTAGAGCCATAGAATTCAGGGAGTTGTAGATTCCTTCAGGTTGGTGCATATAAATTAGGTGGTTGGTGTTGGATAATTTGGAATTTGGTTATTCCATTGAATGCATTCTTGATATATATCAGAAAGAATTCTGTGGTTTTCTCCCATTTGGGTTTCCACGTAAATTCTAGTGTATTGTGTACTTGGTGTGATGTTGTTGATGTGATGTTTCTTATTTTTATATGATCATGATATATTTATGATATATTGATGGTATATCGCTGATATACTATTGATTAAGTTGAATTATATATATTGTGGTTAAAAGTGGTAAAAGTGCTCATATTGTTTCACCCCCCCTCTAAGTATTCCAACAATTGGTATCAGAGCCCGTCCTTCAAGAAATCAGTTCAACCACTGGAAGGAAGATCATGGATTACACTCAGAATGGAGTACCAATGTTCAATGGTCAGAATGGTCTATACTATGAGATATGGAGCAAAAGAATGAAATTATTTTTATAGGCAAAAGGATATGACGTTTGGAAATCAATTTTTATAGGATACACCACTACAAATAAATCGAAGAATGCAACCAAGAAGGAATTGAAAAGAAACAACAAAATAACAATGGATTTCATCTAGGAGGGATTACCTGATCTGGTTAGAGTGAAAGTGGGAAAATGTTCATCAACCAAAAACATTTGGGATAAGATACATAATCTCTATTCCAAGGAAACTCCCTTCACAGATTCATATCCTATTAAATAAAGTATAGGTACATAATAAGAAGAAAGTTGTTCAACATGTTAGATAGATTAAGAAGAAGAAGATTGTGAATAAGGAATATTAGACCTTGAAGTAGAATTAATCAGTTCCTTAGACGAATTGACAAAATAAAGGAAGAAAAACAAGTATCTTAAGGAACAATTAGTCAAGAAGCATTTTCAAGAAAGTTATGAAAAGACCCAACAGGTCATTGTAAATCTAAAATCTCAATTGTAAGAAGTCAAAAAGAATGAAGAAACATACAAAAGTCAAATGGAAGAGAAGCAGTGTTTGGAAGCTTAAATAACAACACTAAAAAAGGAAGCAATATAAGAAAAGCAGTGTTTGGAAACCGAAAAAAAGGAAGTAGATAAGAGAGAGAAAATTTTGACAGATCATCTGAAGGAAAGATCCGAGGACTTAAATATTTTTTAAGTAGAATTTTTTCAAGAAGAGAGAAAACTTAAAAAACAAACCATCTCCTTGAAGATCCAACTGGAAGAAGCAAAGCGAACAAAATACATCATGAATATTCAGATGATGGAGAAAGAAGAAGAGGTTGAGAAGCTTGAAGAAGAATTTGTCTCATTAAGAGCCAAAATCATCAAGATCAACAAGAACATTGAAGAGATGGAAAAATACACATCATCAATAGAGAATGTTGAAGAGAAACACTCTAGGTTGCCAGAAATGAAAAAATGAAGAAAAGAGTAAGAGTTATAAAAAAGTACTCGAAGGAAGGAATCATGGTCAGCTGAAATCAAAGAAAAATGATAGAGATACATCTTCAAGAACACTGATATATTGAATGTTACAAATGCCACAATTATGGTCAAATAGCGCGTTATTGTAGAAGAATGATGGATACTTCCTTGAGAAAGAACACTGATATCAGATATAAGAAGGCTTGGAAAAGAAAACAAGAATAGGTAAAGGAATATCAGAAGAATGAAAGACACCCAAAATTCTTACTCTCAAGATTGGAAATAGTACGAGAAGAAGAAAAATTTACAGGGAAAAAGAAAGATGCCAGACACAAGAAGGTTTGGAGAAGAAATGAAAAACCAGAAGAATGGGTGAATAAAGAATAGGTCCCAAAGATCGCAGGATTTGTAGTAGTGAGAGAAATAAAAAAAGAGCAGGTGAGTAAAGAATAGGCCCAAGATATTGTACTTTCAAGAGTTGTAGTGAAATATCAATCCACGGGCATAAAAAAAGAAGTCAAAGATTAGAGAGATGACAAGTCTATAGACAAATAGGAAGATTACTCTGCATTAGAGCGGGTATTTTTCTGAGCCACATGACTTGGAGACTCCCAGTGAATGTGAATATCAGTGCAGTAGATACTACAAATCAAAGAACCATCCTATGAGTAGGTTGAAGTATTTGCAGAGACACATTAAGAGAATTCATATAATAAAAGTACATAGTGAGAGATTGATCATTTGAGAAGTAGTGTTCCCACACATGCATCAATTGGTAGTTACACATGAACAAGTTTATGATTGTGTTCCATGTATGTATTCAGGAAGGGTTGTCTTTAGTACAAGTTGTTCAATATAGAGAAGACCAATGGACACATTTGATTCAATTTGAAGAAACAAGAATAGATGATGATCAGTTGCAGTGATGATAGTACAGTGATATATGGGTCAACATTGTGGAAAGTTGAGTAGCAAAGGTATGGACAATTTACGACATATGGACATAGATGGATACTTAACAGGTATAGAAAACATGGGTCAGAGAAGATGCATAATAGTTATGGACAAAGATAGATACTTAGAAAGTACAATTAACATGGGTCATAGAAGTGTATTTACAATTAGAATCTGTTGCAATCATTTGGACACAGAAAGGCAAGTAGTGAAAGGCACAACAAAACATGGAAAGAGAAATCATCATTAGAAGCTAAATCATCAGAAGAAAATCATTGAACACTATGGTCAAGTGAACATGACAAGTGAATGAAGAAATCAAGTAATGAATGCTTTTTATATATGTCAGAGAGTTACAAGAGGAAGCACCAATGGACAATATGAAGCATTGGAAGAGAAGAAATGAAACATTTATAGGTAGCCCTACATTGAGCTACATGACATCTTGCAAAGATCCATAAAAGAAGATCGGTAGCATACATATAGGAGGAGACATACTGACAGGGAGATTTACCCTTTTAACCATGATGTCAAAGGAAAATAAAGAGAAAAATCAAGTGCATGAAGTCAGAGAAGGATTGTTTAAAGAAGGAATAATTTCAGGGGGAGTCACTCTTTGCTATAAAAATAGAAGAAGAATTGGGAGAGGAACATGAGGAGAGAAACATGTGAAGAGAAAGAACAAAGGCATAGAAACAAAGAGAGAGAATAAATGCATGAATATAGGTGGATAAAACCAAAGGAGAGAGACCCTTTTCCATTGATGTCAAAAGGGGAGAGTGAGAAACATTGATGAGGAGAAATTGTCACAGGGGGAGCATGCGTGTTTCCATCAATGCCAACGAGGGATATTTTTGGACAATTGGTTTGGAATGTTGGTTGTCATTGATGTAAACCCTTAGATATTGATGTCAATCCTTGGAGAAGTCTCGAATCACTAGAGATGTGGTTGATATTTATGACGATTTAGTGGTCATTGATGGAGTGGTTGATGTCATAAGATGTGTTGGGTGCATTTGATGAAGTCTACATGAATACCCAAAGGTGTATTTATGGTACCTGAATTCGGTTGAGGAATATGGGCATGAAGGACAATGTAAATATAGGTAAGACACTCGTAGATGGATAGTCCTTGTCGTGGAATTTTCGATGATAGGTGGTATGCCATGCGGTTCCTCACGGTTAGGGAGATATGGCCTTGTGAATTTAGAATCCCCAAAGAATGGTCAAGAAGCCCCTAATTGGTTACAAGTCATTATTGAAAGGGTAAAGTGGTTGTGACAAGAAAGTACTAGAAGCCCTAAGATTAAGGAAAGAGGTTAGTATGAAAAAGTATATAAACACCTCAAGGCGTCTCGCATAAACACACACACAGACACACTTACATTGAATATCTATCTTGTGAGAATGTTATGGTCTAGTATTTTGGTTTATTGGTGAACTTGACGACAATTATGAGGAAACAAAGAAAGTGCGAGGAAGGAGAAAAAGTTTCGGAGCTACAAAGTGCAAAGGTTTTTCTATAACCCTAATTTGGCGGGCCCTTGTGGGTTAGCATGAGGATGTCACACGATGCACCCCCGTAGGTTTCCTAAGTGATGTCACGTTAGGCCTCATGTGACAGGGAGTGTTAATGTCATGAAGATAAGGAAACTTTGGGGGAAATGTTGGTACCAGGCTGTTGAAGGATGTGAAAGTGTTACAGGTCTTTTTTACTTTACAATAGGTAAACTACATGTTACAAGTATGCTTATTTGATTGTATCTTATGCTTGGTGATAGTATGGTACATGTTTGAGAGGTATGTCTTGTTGATGCATGGTACATTTTGGTGACATTGGTATGGTACATTGATTAGTAGTACATATTGGATGTATTGGTATCTTGGTATCTGGTTTGGTTACATGTGATGATGCTACGTGCCTTAAGCTTATTCTTAGTATACTCTTGAAGCATTATCACATGTTGTATGGTTGTCATTGATATTGATACATTGTTGAGAAATACACTTGGTATATGACAACACATGTATGAGATACATCTCTTGGTGATGCTGGTATTTTGTTGAGGTACACCATTGATGGTACTTACTTGATATATCCTATGATACATGGTGTATGGAATGATTGAGTGATATGGTATATGGATGAGATACATTGTTGGTACATGGTATGGTACAGGTGTTGATGTACATGGTTGATACATGGTATGGTACAAGATTGATACTTGGTATAGTGTTGATGTGCATGGTTGATGGTTGAGGCATATGGTACATGTTATGGTGCATGGTTGATGCACGGTTTGGTACAGGCGTTGGTGCATGATTGATGCATAGTTTGGTACAGGTTGATGCACTTGTTGTGGTACAGGTTGTGATACATGGTTGGTGTTTGGTATGGTACAGGTTGATGGTTTTGTACATGATTTGGTACATGGTTGAGACACATATCTTGTGATGGTATGTTGGTGATATTGGTACATGCTTGGAAGAGGCATGTGTTGGTGATGTTGGAGATATAGTTGAGAGGTTTCATTGGTATATGATCCATGTGAGAGGATTTGGTTGAGTATCAGTGACATTAGAAGGTTGGATAGGTTGATCAGTTGATATGACATGTTGGATAGGTTTGATATAGTGACAGGTTGAAAGTTTACCAGTTGATGTGATAGTGGTAACGACAGTGACAGTGAAAGTGGAAATGAAAGTGGCAGTGACAGTAGTAGTGATAGTTGGTCTACACTTATACTTTAGGGAGGCAGGACGAGGCAAGGAAAGGGTGTTGTAGCCTCCTTCCAG
The DNA here is from genome assembly GCA_009831015.1 of Picea engelmannii. Classification (NCBI taxonomy): domain Eukaryota; kingdom Viridiplantae; phylum Streptophyta; class Pinopsida; order Pinales; family Pinaceae; genus Picea; species Picea engelmannii. The sequence goes on from ML860605.1 coordinate 5,915, forward strand.
TTGGTTCTGGAGAACACATGGAGTTGGAGCTTCCTTGAGGTTGGAGCCTGAGAATCAGGGGGTTGTAGCCTCCTTTTGGTTGGATCCAGAGAATTCAAGGAGTTGTATCTTCCTTCAGGTTGGTTCCTATAAATTAGGGGGTTAGTTCTTCCTTCCAGTTGGTTGTGGAGAATTCGGAATTTGGTGCTTCCAATGAATGTATTCTTGATATATATAAGAAATCATTATGTGGTTTTATCCCGTTTGAGTTTCCACGTAAATTCTAGTGTAATGTGTACTTAATAAGATGTTGTTGATGTGAATTCTCATGATATACTGATGATATATTGATCATAGACCGATGATATATTAATGATATACTATTTATTAAGTTGAAGTTTATATATTGTGGTTAAAAGTGGTAAAAGTGCTCATATTGATTCACCCCACCCCCACCCCCCTTTAGTATTCCAACATGTTTTCAGTTACACATGCAGTTTGTGACTTTTCATAAAAGATAAGTGTTCTTATGTGCTTGTCTATTTACTCTGTGCTTATTCATTTGTATATGTTATGATCTATTACTTGCATAATGTTGTATATGAATAATGGATGTTATTTTGTTAATGTTGTATATTCTTTAAGTGTGAATTAAGTATTTAGCATGGTATTCATATATGTTGAGTATGCTAGTAGATATGTTATTTCTATTGATACAAATCAGGTATTTGGTCAAGATATTCCCGAGTGAGGTTAGAAGTATCGTGCACATGGAAGGTGGTCCATGTGCATAAATGATTGGATTCGATGTGTGCGTTGGAACGCAGTATGTACACATAGGAAAGCAATACCGGCAAGTGGAATCAGAATAGTTATTTACGTCATGGTATTCGGGTGATCTATATGGATTGACACACAATTTTAATTCAAGTTACTTGTTCTATTATAATCTGTATAAACAAGAGGGAACGTGGTATGGTGCAAACCAGTTTGGGTTGTATGCACATCATTGAGTGATTCCACATAGTTTAATGTTAACTGCACACTAGAATTTTTGATGTATCGTTTCTCAAAAATAATATGGGTAAGTTACATTATGGTATCAGAGTTGACGTTGGAAGGATTTGTGTGATGTGGCTTGACCTGGGAGGTTGGGGGTGTTACAAGGAAATCCCCTCTATAGTGGATTAATCATGTTGGAACATCAATCATTGATGGTTCATCACACATCTCTTGAATTCAGTCGATCAAGAGCTTGACCTACATATGAATACAATAAGTTGAGTAATTGACCAACACACTACACCATTCAGTTGAGTAGTCGAGATTCATGTCAGTCGAGTAGTAGACCAATAGTCGAATATAGTCGGGTGGTGGATCAACTAGTCATAATTGAATACGAGTTGGACGCATAAGTGGTCGGGTCGAGCATCTTTGTCAAGATTACTTGACGAAGAATATTTTGTGGAGTCAACTCTAACAACCAACGATTACATATGGACAAGATTTCTTGGATATATGGAAGTTTTAGATATTGGGAATATAAAAGTAGACCCCTTGGTTCATTATAAATCATGGAGTTTGTGCAATAGATCATGCAGATCAAGATGTAGAAAATGAACTGTGATGTTATGATATATGGTAAGGATTACACCTTTGAAACTTTCTCGGGTATTTTTATTACCGATTAACATAGATTTCTTGAAGAAAAAAAATTTGGTGGTAAACATCCAACTCACTTGCTCAATATAAAGGGCAAGATGGATCTCAAGAATAGAGTATGGTTTGATACCTATAAACATAAACCTACATGCCATGACCAAAAACCTCAGAGATAGAAAAATGCACCACAACGAATTCGAAAGAAGAAGGCATGTCAGTATCGTGGAAAGACTGTACATGTGGAGAAAACCCACATTAAAAAGTGAGGCAATTTAGGGGATAATTTTAAATTCCTTGAAGGAGATGTGTTTTTAGTACATCGACCTATTGATAATTTCACCTTCCAAGTTGAGAATTCCCAGGCCTTGTTGTCTCATTCTATGTAGAATGAATGGGTAGTCGACTATGGGTGCACTTATCACATGGATAAGGATGCCTCCTTATTCACATGGTTGGATGAAGCTAAGGAGAGGAAAATATATGTTGTTGATTATTTTACTTTGGATGTTTCTAGTCAGGGTGATATTTCCTGTCGACATGGGAAGATAGTTGACGTATATCATGTGTCAAATATCAATTCCAATATGTTGTGTGTTTCTCAGCTAACAAAAATAGGTAAGAATGTGTAATTTTGGTTGGATTAGTTCTATGTTTGTGATATGAAGAAAATCAAGTTATTGTTGCTGAAAGGATCCTCTAACCGATAAACAATTTTTACTATCTCTATGACACGACTCGGCTTGAACTCGAATCGACTGCACTTGTTGCTCACAATGATGAGAGAAGTTGAATATGGCATGAGCGACTCAAAAAATTGAACTTCTGAAGTCTGCAAGCACTGGAAACTCAGAACATGGTTGCTGGTTTTCTGAAGGTGTTTTCTCCTGGAGGAGTATGTAAGGGTTGTGTACATAGGAAGAATCATCAGACACCATTTGTATTTGGTAAAGTGTGGCAAGAAAACAACCTAGTGTATTTGGTTCACAGTGATGTATGTTCCATCAGTTTACCTTCACTAGCAGGTGTAAGCTACATTTTGACTTTCATTGATGATTTATCTTGCTTTACATGGGTTTACTTTTTGAAGAATAAGAAACTTGTCTTTGAGAATTTATAGGAGTTTTGGGCCTTTGTTGAGAAGCAATGTTGTCAACCCATCAAATGCTTGATATCAAACAATGGTGGTGAGTATGTGAATTGACCTTTTGAATAATACCTTCTTCGATCTGGTATTGACCTAAAATAGTTGGTTTCTCACACTCATAAGCAAAATGGCATTTCAAAACGAAAAAACGAGACGTTAGTCAAAATGGATAGATGTATTTTTCAAGCTAAATATTTTCCTCCTCACTTATGGGCTGAAGCGGTATTGATGAGTCACCAAATTACCATCTTTTGACATCTTATTTTCCTCATTTAATCCCTTTTCTTTTATCTATAACTTTGTATTATCCCATTTTATTGCTCGTGTGTTGTGTTTAGGCTCAAAGTATTTCATTTGAATCGTGTATTAAACATTAGAAAGAATAATGTATTTGTGTTTATATTTGTTTGTAGGGTGCCACATGCTCAACTATTGTTTTCCATGGATCCACGACAACCTAATATGATGATTGTTTTCCTACAAGTATCTTGGGTGAGAAGGAAACATAGTTGGAACACTACATTGTAAATATAACATCCAATTGTGTTCTTAAAACCATGGATTCTAGAGGGGGAAATATAATAAAAGATGCCATGAATTTAAATAACCAAGAATCAAGTGAGAAACAATTATAATTTATCCAACCATCAACTTGAAGAATAAATGGATTTTCCTAGTTTCCAACTCATCCATGGTTGAGGGGAAGCATTACAATAACCTAGATGGCGAATGAAGGAGGATCAAACAAATAATTAATGCTTGGATCAATTTTGGGAAACATATAATAGTCTCACCTATCTCACGAAGATGTTGGGTGATGTCTAGGGCATCTATGTAGTGGTTTCACCTTCAAAATACTATTTTTTTCATCCATAAACATAAAGCATCACCTAGGCACATTTTTAGCTCATGGTACAAGCCTCTATAACCATATTCAGCTCCTCAAAATGTAAATGGAAGTTTTTGCAACCAACTCAAGCTCTTTCTCTTACCCATGTGACGGGGACAAGGGATAAAGGTTGTTGCATATTGATAAGACTTTTATGTACTTTGTTTTTTTTCTAAAATTAGGCATGATGCTCATGTGTATATACTGGAAAGAAAGAAACTATGTAGGGAGAGTAATCTTAGAGCACAATCCAAATTATGATGGTATAAAACAAGCTTCGCTTGAGAACACTGTTTAATATAGATTGCGGTTTTTTTGTTTTTTATGTAGTGTGTAAATGAATGTTGTTGTATTCTTTTAATTTGTTTCCTTTTTCTTCCGAGGGATCTCACTCCATGAGAGCATACTATTGTACATTTGGTAATATTTCATTTATTGTTTTGTATGTTTATTTATTTCTTTATGAATTTTCAATTCAAGTATTTCTAATTTCTAATGTGATTTACTTCTTTGCAACATGTGGTGTGTTTCCCTTATTTTAAGGCCATTTCAATTCCTAGATTAGTTTCTATAAAATCTTTCCAACAACAAGAGCTATGATCTATGGAAACAGGAAGTTCCCAAATCATGTTTGGAGATTCCTTGGTGGAAGAAAGGTTCCCATTTCTAGTGATTTCTTGGTGCCAACAAGGTTAACATGATTGGTGTTCAAGTACATGATCACTTCCAAGAGTGATTGAGCTAAATTTGGAATTTTGTAGTGTAGTGAAGAAATTTCCTTTCTATATAGAAGCATGTTAGAAAAATTAATGCAAGTTAAGAATTTGTAGCACACACATACAGTACAAGACATTTCACATGTTATTATAAAGATTGGTTGATAAGATCAAATGCAAAAGTGTTCCTAGTTAAATATAAGACATATAGAAACACTCTAAGGTATACTGTGTGAATTATCTTCTCAATCCCATCTCAACCTGAGTTGTTCCTTCCATGACTCTAGTTGAATGATGGTGTGGGAAGAATCCTTCATTCAACCACCTCCGTGTGTTTGGATGTGTTTACCAGGCTCACATTCTTGATGATTGTAGAAATAATTTGGATGCAAAGAGTCATGCTTCCATCATGATGAGATATTATAAATAATTGAAATCCTATCAACTGTTTGATCCTTTCAAATAGGAAATCATTATAAGACGAAGTGTACAGTTTGATGAGAATTCTTCTTTCATTAAGTTGTTGAATGCCTCTTTTGGATTGATGTAGGGTGATTCCCTTGATGCTGTCTCTGACACTAGTGCTCTTGTTCCATAATTCAGTCCTTCAAATAGAAAATCAAACTTTCTCCCTATTTTTATTGGATCGTCGACCTCTGAGTCGATTAGTCTGTCATCCTCTATCCTGAATGGTCCACTGATTGAATATCTTCTGACTTCTAATCAACCTACCGATGTGAACCATATTTCACCTGCTTATTTTCTACCTATATGTGCTACCAATACAATTGAAGCTACTGGAGTTGATGTTGGAGATGCCTTTGACGACGACAAACTCAAAGTCAAAAGCAACATGTCAGTGTTGCCTTGATGACTTGTGTACTAGAAAAATTTGATCATGTAACCTACTTAGATGTTGAAGGACAATGTGAATGGGAGCAGGCCATGAATATTGAAATTGACTCTTTGTCGAAGAATCATAATTGGGACTTGGTTCCCCAACCACAAAGAAAGAAAATTGTGAAGCGTCGATGGGTCTGCAGGACCAATTTTCATGAAGGTTTTGTTGAGTGAGATAAATCATTCCTAATTGAGAAGGGATTTTCTCAAAAATAAGGAATCAACTACACTGAAACATTTTCCCCTGTCGCAAAGATGAACTCTATTCTCCTTATTCTTTTCCTTGATGCTCTCTTTGGATGGTAAATCAATCAAATGAATGTGAAGAGCGTCTTTCTTCATGGAGACCTATCTGAATAAATTTTCATGGAATAACCACCTGATTTTGTGATAGCTTCAAAATTGGTTTATCGACTAAAGAAGTTGATTTATGGTTTGAAGCAGGCTCCATGAGCCTGATATACTAAGATCGACAATTTGTTTCTTCGACTTGGTTTCAAATGATGTGAATCTAATCACAACTTGTATGTCCTCCACACAAGTGGAGACACCTTGATTGTTGTTGTATATGTAGATGACTTACTCATTACTAGAAATAATATTAATCACATCCTTATATTGAAGAAACAACTTGCTCACTCCTTTGATATGGCAGATCCTAGTAATCTACATTATGTTTTGGGTCTTCAAGTATTACCACTTTGTGATGGATTTTTCATTTCTCGATATAAATATGTGATGGATCTATTGACACATTTTAATATGGATAGTTTCAAGCCTTGTTCTACTCCTTTTTAGTATGGAGTAAATCTTACCAAAACCTGTCAAACAGCTGCAGTCGATGCTACACTCTATCGATAATTGGTCAACAATATTACTTATCTTATGCATAGTTGACCTGGAATTTTCTTTGGTTTTAGTGTGGTTTCTCAGTTTATGTAGGATCCTAAAGAAATCCAATGGAAATAAATCAAATGAATTGTTCTCTATCATAAGGGTACCACTCATTTTGGTATCAAGTATTGTCAAAGTTCATATTCACTAGTCTACTTCACTGACTCCAATTGGGTTGGAAACAGTGATGATCGAAAGCCCACTTATGGATATGCTTTTCTTTAGAACTAGAACTTTGATGTGGTCATGAAATAAATTGAAGGTAGTATCTTTGTCAACTACAAAATCAAAATATCATGGCGTCATTCAAGTAGGTACTGAAGCAGTATGGATTCACAAAATTTTGGGAGAGCTCAGACTTCCTATTCAGACCTCGACTCCAATCTACTGTGATAACTAAAGTGCTATACAGGTTGCTAAAAATTTTGTTTCCCGTACTAAGATGAAGCATGTTGATATTCATGTTCACTATTTGAGATATTATTTCATGAGAAAATTGTCTCTCTTGAATATTGCAGAACAAAATATCAAGTTGTTGATATCTTCACCAAACCTTTAGATGAATCTATATTTATCAAGGTCCGCATGATTCTTGGGCTTCAAGAAGTTGTAGTTNGGGGGGGGGGGTGTCATAATGACATAATTTCACCTCCTGAAACTCTAGAGTTGTGTGTTGATGGGGGGGTATTGGAACATAAAGTATTGATGGTTCATCACATATCTCCTAGATTCAGTCGATTGAGAGGTTGACCTACATCTAGATATAGTCGGTCGGGCAATTGACCAACACACTACACTAGTTAGTCTAGTAGTCGAAATTCCTGTCAGTTGGATCGTTTACCAACAGTTAATATATAGTTGGGAAGTGGATCAAACATCCTAGCAATCAACTACAATTTGGATACGTAAGCGGTCAGGTCGAGCATCCATGTCGATCTGACTCAACTTAGTGGATTTGGCAGAGTTAACTCTAACAATCAATGGTTACATGTGGACAAGATCTCCCAAATAATATGGAAGTTGGTTTGATATTGAGACTATAAAATAGGACCCCTTGGGTCATTATTAATCATGGAGTTTGTGTAATAGATCACGTAGATCAATATGTACAACATACACTTTGGTGTTCTGATCACAATGTGCTTTTCTTAAGTGTTGTAATGATGTCTTTAAATACCACCCTTTATCTTCTAAATTTTGTTCCTCTTCAATTATCTATAGTAATGTGTTCTCTATTCATAATTCCATGTCGTGTTCCACCTTATTCCCCAACAAATAAGCCTCCATATTTTTCCATATTCCTAATAGTTGGTATCACATTATATTTATTAAAATTCAGAAAATACATTTCCCATATTACATCGCTTGGACATAGCCATATTCATATCTACATTATGCATTAATTAAATTGGGGATTATAGTGGAGATATTACATTCCCCCCACCCCCCCTACAATTTTGCATCATCATCAATTCAAAACACCATGCCGAAATACATATACAAATTTACATCACAATATTCAGAAAATAAAACAAAAAATTGCAACTTTTACTCCCCAACAGTAGTATGAACCATAACCTCTCGTTCTTCTCAACCTACTAAACCAAGGAATATTCCCCCTTCACTGCCTTCATTCCATCGGGGTGCACCATTATTTTATCAAATCTATTAGTGCAAGTGACCAATAATTTTTGAGACGTGGTTCCAGAATATAACTGCCCAAAAAAATGGAGTCTTGCATTTTTAGCTTCTATTTTCTTCAAAATTGACAAAACATTGTAGGTATTCTTCCCACATAGTTTCCTCATGCTCCTATGTTTCATATTCGGGACTATACCAAGTCCATTGAACCTTTAGCATCCCTATGTATTTGTTCCTGAACAATTTGACTTTTCAATCCATGATGCATATTGTTTCCACCTGAAAATCCCCTTCGTTTTCCACCTGGATCACAGTCTAATCAATTATGTGGTTAGGTTTGGGAACACATTTATTTAATAATAATACATGAAATGCATTATGCACTCTCATGGGTGCAAAAAATGCTAGAATGTATTCAACTAGCCCTATATTCTATATTATTTCAAAAGGACCTCAATATCTTGCTCCCAACTTTGGGAAGCGGGCTAATCTTATAGAACTTATTTTTTCTTTCACTTTAAGAAATACATGTTCTCCCACTTTAAAATATCTAAAAAAATTGTTCTTGTCTACATAAATTTTCTTCTTGTCCTGGGTAGATTTTAAATTCTTCCTGATATTTTTCATCATCTCTTCCATTTCATTTAACAAATCTATCCCAATGATAGTTTTGTTTGCTGGGTTATCCTTGCTCACTGGTGTGTTACACTTCCTTCCATACACTGCTTCAAATGGGATCTTTTTTAATACGGCTTGATACCCATTATTGTAAGAAAAAATCACTAAGTAGATATAGCCTTACCATTTTGATGGTTGGTCCATCACATACATCATGAGCATGTTTTCAATTATCCTATTGGTTCTCTCTATTTTCCCATCTAGCTCTAGATGATACGTTGTACTAAGATTTAGGTTTTCCCCAAAGCCTTTGAACAAACCTTTCCATAATTTGGATGTAAACTTGGAATCTCAGTTTGAAACTATTTCCTTAGGCACTCCATGTATCCTGACAACTTCCTTCATGTAAATATCTACAATATTTGTTGCCTTGTGTTTTTTCTTTATAGGAATAAAATGTGTTGCCTTAGTCAATTTGTTCACCACCACCATGATGGAATCATGTTGCTTCACTATTATGGGAAATTTGTATTAAAATCTATTGTGACCAATTTCCACTTCCATTCTAGAATGGGAAATGGTTGTAGAATCCTTGTTGGATATCTATGTTTTGTATTTACCTTATGGTACTCTGGACATCAAGCTATGTAGTTATCCACTTCTTTCTTCATTCCCGACCAAAAGTATTGGCTCCTTACAACTCTAATGTATTTCCGATATCCTGGGTGCCCAACATATGGCACATTGTGCATTTCTCTCAGCATTGTATTTTTTAGTTCCATGGAATTTGGCACATACACTTTTCCTTTGTACAAAAGGATTCCATCCTCCTTCAATTCATAATTTTTAAATTTTTGTTGTAAATTTCTTTGATGTAAGTTTTATTTTATTTTTAAATAATTTTGATATGAATTTGTTTCTTCAATAATTTTATCTTTTAAATCTGTCCTATACATGTTGATGGATGAAATATGTGTTTCATGATCTATTTTGTTGAGTGCATCAACCACTTGATTTTCTTTTCCTTTGATATGTTTAATTTCAAAGTCATACTCACTAAGAAATTCCAGCCATCTAGTTTCCCTGACATTTAATGTTGGTTGTCCAAATAAATGCTTCAGACCACAGTGGTATGTTCTTAACTCAAATATCCTCTTGATGAGGTAATGTCTCCACTTTTTTAATGCATGTACAATGGATGCTAAATTTATATCATGTGTGGCATAATTTCTCTCATCCTCTTTTAATTTTTGACTCATAACATACCACATGATCCTTTTGACTGAGGACTCCATCAATCCCTTCCTTGTCTGCATCCATGCAAACTACAAAATCTTCATCCAGATCTGGAATCTTTAATATGGCCACACTTGCCAAAATATCTTTCAACTATTGGAAAATTTCTTCACATTTTGGAGTCCATTCAAATTTCACTCCCTTCTTTTGCAAAGAAGTGATTGGGCTTGCAATCTTCGAAAATCCGTTTATGAATCTTTGGTAATAACTGACAAGAACTATAAATGATATGACCTCTATCAAATTTCTTGGATTTTTCCATCCTCTAATGGCCTCCATCTTATTGGGATCTACTGGAATACAATTTATTCTCCCTTAAAACCTTTAACACCATTCTTAAATGCTTCTCATGCTTTTCCTCGTACTTAGAGTAGATGAGAATATCATCTAAGAAAACAATTAAAAACTTGTCCAGGTACTCCCTGAACACTCCATTCATCAAATACATAAAAACAAACTAGGGCATTTGATAGTCCAAATGACACTACCATGAATTCATAATGTCCATACCTTGTCTTGAACATTGTCTTGTTGATATATCCTTCTGTTATACTCACTCGATGATAAATCGATCTTAAGTCAATCTTGGAAAAGATCCTTTCACCCTTCAGGTGATCAACTAAACCATCAATCCTTAGCAGATGATATTTGTTCTTTATAGTGACCTTATTCAACTTTCTAAAATCAATACAAAACCTTAAGGTTCCATCTTTATTCTTCACAAAAAGAACTGGGGATCCCCAAGGTGACACACTTGGGCGTGTGTACGCCTTCTTTAAAATTTATTCAAGTTGCATATGAAACTCTTTGAATTTTGGTGTTCCCATTATATAAGATGTCTTGGAAACTGGGGCAGCTCTTAGCACCGAATCAATAGAGAAATCAATGTCCCTCTTTGGTGGAAATATTTGGATTTCCTTAAAAACATCTTTTAAATATCTCAATACAGGATTGTCTTCAATACTTTCCACTTGATCTCTAGCCACCTCTTCCATATGGGCTGCAAAAGTTCTTCATCCTTACTTGAAATTCTTTTTTAGTTGCATGACTGAAATTTATCTAACAACTAGAACTCTTGGAATGCATTGAATCTTTCCTTGTTGTCCTTTCTCATCAAGAAAAATTATGGTATTGTTGTAATAGTCTATGACATCATGGTGTTTTTCCAACCAATCCATTCCAAATAGAGAGTCATATGAACCCAAAGGTATAATGTTCACATCTAACTTTGTGTTAATTCCATTCATGTATATTGGATAATCTTTAACCAACTCATTGATCTTTATCTTAGCCCCTGTGGCTAACTGTACTAACAAATATTTCTTATACTTACTCCTTTGCAAGTGAAATCTTTCAACAATGTTAGATATTATGTAACTATGGATAGCTCAATAATCAATTAAAATTGCTATGGGATGGTTATCAATCTTACCTTCCACTTCAATCATGGGGGATTGATACTCTACTTTCTTGTTGTCCAAGGTTGCATAAATCCTTGGCATGATTCCTCCCATATCTTCCACTGTTTCATCCTCCAACATGTTATGTATAGTCCTCATTCTTTCACATTTTTAGGGTAGTCCCTATATAGGTGATTTCCCTCACACCTTGAACACTGTATAGGCTGCTTCCTTGGCTTTTTCCCAAAATAATATATTTTCTTGTGCTCATTTTGGGATGATTTTCCTTGCTTATTTTCTTGGGAGTTTTTCTCTAAAAATGGTGGCTTAAAACCTTTCCAAATTTTCTCTTTCTTACTCTTCATCCCTTCATTCCAAGTCTTTTGGAAGACTAGCCTCCCTCTATTCTGCTCATAGAGATTCATTGGTCTCCTTATGGATTCGTCCAAAGTATTGGGGTTATCATATTGTACCTTATAAATGTATAAGGAGGGTAAACTACTAAGAAATATTTGTGTTTTGACCTTCTCATCCTTTATGAACTCCACATACTTCATCAACTCAAATAACATCTTCTCATATTCATCCATTGTCATGCTTCCCAACTTGAGTTCAAAGAATTCTTTCATATTATTTTCATAGTAATGCTCAAAAAAATATTTCTCTTGGAAATATCATCTTAACTTCCTCCATGAGACCCTCTTCTCATCAAGATGTTTGGCTTGCTTAAGTTGTTCCCACCACATTGTTTCCTTTCCTTGCAAGTGGTAGGTTGCAATTCTTGTTTCTACCCTTGAGGGGTAATCATGCAACTAGAAATATTTCTTCATTTTCAAAAACCATGCCTCGGTCTCTTTTCCCTTCCTACGCTCACCATTGAAAGTATGTGGATTTATTTTCTCAAGTTCACCTTGCAAGATGTCTCCCTCAAGCCTTCTCCTATGTCTCATGATCGGGGACACACTTGGGATGCTCCCTATTCCCAAACTAGCATGAGATATCATAGTGGATTTCTATGGGTAATGATGGCACCTACTCCTTTCCCTTGAATACCTATCTTTCTCAGTCTCATCCCTTATTCTATGGGATTTGGATTCTTTCACCTCTCTAGCATTAGCTTCTTTCTTTGTTCCATAGTCTTTATTGTCTCACTTCTGCAACATGTTCAAGATGTGAAGTATCTCTTTACTATCCCTCATAATCTTTTTATTATCAGCCCTATATATCCACACTTCTCTCTATAGGATCCTCATAGTTACATGATCATTCTTGTCTCTTCTTCCATTAGATTCCATCTCAACATTTCACATGCTGACATACATACCCTTGAATTTCTCTCCGTGACTGTAGGACCCCTGGTCATGTTTCATGGATGTAGTTCTCATATAGGAACCAAATTCCTTTTTGAACTTCTAAATTCTGCGATAAATGTGCATGCAATTAAATTTCTTCTAGACGAATATATATACAAACACAATTTTGGAAAATAATACATACATTTTTTTTGCTCTTTTAATGCCACCAATCATCTTCTTTTGCATTGATTGTAACTTATATTACCCATGATAATTTTATGGATTAATAGATGGATTATCCTATACAAGAGATTTCCTACGACTACTTTCTTGCTTAATTTTGAGATCTAAGCATAAAGCTATGGTCAACCGAATATTGCTAATTTACTCATTTTTGTATACTTTTCATTTTGTTGCAATTAATCTGAGACACCAACTTCTGCCACTTATAGAAGTAAATCTGTCAGGAACTAAGAAAACTTTTGTATGATAAATAGGTAATAATGATGACAAGGAATTCATAACAACTCTTTTATTTTCAATATGATGCTTCACCAAAACACTATTGCAATATGGAAATGACAACTTTGCCTTTTTTCACCCATTTTTCTAGACTTGAAATTTTTAGCCAAACTAACTATCTCTCAAATTATGCACTTCTGGAAACATTTCACTAAACCAATGTTTTCTGGATTGATGAGTATAACAATTGTCAAGTACATAATGTTTTCTAGTTTTTCCATCTTGCCATTTTTCTAGACTTGGAATTTTTAGCCAAACTGACTATCTCTCAAATTGTGCACTTCTGGAAAAATTTCACTCAACCAATGTTGTCTGGATTGATGAGTATAACAATTGTCAAGTCAATAACATTTTCCAATTTTTCCATCTTGGGATCCTTTTCCTTCTCTGAAAATCCCAAAAATCCCCAAAAGTGGTCTACAATAATGGCTTTTTCCCTATTTAAGCATCCCCATTCCAAACCCCTTATAATTTATTCAGTTCCTCCATGGGTTGTTTTAATATCTTGTTTTTAGACCCCCTCCAAAAATTGTAGCTTAATTTGGACCTCTGCCAATGATCTGGACCTAGATCTTTAAAAAACATTATTTTTCATTTTCTGACAAATCCAAGTATAAATGGGTAGTGGCCATATTTGACACTTTTATATATCTCCTCACTATGGAAAAATTCCATAAGTTTCATCTCAATTTGACTTAATATGCTCCCGTTATGATCAAAATAAGAAAATGGCTCCAATTTTTTTTGTTTAAACTGGAGGATAGTCTTGCCTACACGGAAATTTGTTGATGTGGCATTGAAATGGCATTGACGTGGATTTTACCATCACACACCACACTCAAAATTCTAACCAAATGACCTATGGTCTGACGTTGTTCTACCGGGCCATCGACCCACCGCGCGTAACCTCCAATACTTATGATCTGACACTAGTCCATTGGGCTACCTTCCATAAAACAACTCGTGAACCAATGTCTCAATGTCCTACCAGACCATAGGCCACCAGATTTTCTCACAACTAGTTATCCATCTCATTTCCAACTCATGTCCAATCGAGGCCATCAACCCATAAAGGCACTTGGAACACACCTCCCACCAAATAACCTATGGTCTAATGTCAGTCCACCGGAGCACTGGACCAACCTCGCACAACCTCCATTCAAATAACTCTGAGATGATCCATCATCCCACTAGGGCACCAGGGACTGACCAAAAGTATATGTTGTTCGCAGGCTCCTCAAGGTTTTGTTGCTCTCTGTGATTCATGCACAAGTCACAAAGGGTGGTATTTTGTTTATAAATCATTCAATTGAACCTTTCTCCATGCATGTTGGATAAATAACACTATAGATCGTAGATTGATGACTGGGAATCCACACTAAGATTAGATCGAAGGATCTTATGCACTAGTTCTTGGAAGTCATAAATTTTGATTTTGATGTCTAAATTGAGAAATAAAAAGATCGTTGGAATGTCGAGGTCATAGAGGTTAACTTGGACATGGTTTCCAAGGTTGAACAACAATGTTTAACCACAAATAATCTCTCCTCCAATGTTGTCCCATGGCAATTGATTTATTCATTCAATAATTTCTACTATCATTCCAAACCATGCAATTAATTTTCACCCTGAAGAAAACTCATCCTACAAATTTTGCAGACATGTAGTAGGCTCTTGCAGGTCAGTGTTGCAACCTTAAGCTTTGATACCATAATGTAACATCCCCCAACTTAACCAGGAAACATTACTTGAGTAATACACATAAAAATGAAAATTTTATGCTAACTCATTTACTGTAGCTTACCAATTAGGATTTATACATATTTTAAACCATATTTTTCTACCCATAACTAAATGCATCCTCAACACTCTAAATGATCATGAATGAATCTAATAAATCATTCACAACAATAAATAAACCATTCACATACACACAGTTAAGCACGGCAATTAAACTCATGAAACAAATAAACATGTATCTTTCAAAACACTTGTGCAACCAACTGTTTGGAAAGGATGTTCCACCCAAACATAGACCTGTTGTTCTAAATATCAACAACAAGTCACCCCCGAGTTGGGGCTAGGAATCCACAAGAGAAGGGTGCCTCTCACAATCCACTCACACCTCACTATCACACAACCCACTAGTTTTCTTCTACAACTAACTTGAATTTCCTCCAACTCTCTTTCTCTTGATGTGCCCAACCTAAGGAATGTACCCTTTCACTGCTCTCAGTCCATCAAGTATCCCATTCATTTATTAGGGTCTCTCTAGCACAATTAGCTAGGAATCTCTCTGTTGGGAACTCAAGGGAACTCACTACCAAGAAAACTACGAGGGACCAACAACAAACACTTGTCGTTACAATGCAACTCGCTTAGGGATTCACTCTTCATTCCTAACAACACGGATCTTCAATTTCCAACTCCAAAATGCTCCACATACACTCCAACATGCTCCTGAATTCTCCATGCCTTCTTGCTTCAAATATGGTGCTCTCTTTTCTTTCTCTCTTCTTATTGTTCATGCCAAAACTGAATGTGAAAAATTGGCCTAATTTTCCCATACAAATTTCCTCTATTTTCCTAGGACAATTTGCTACTCACTCTACCCAATGTTGATTGATTCAACCCCGTGCATTCAAATAACTATGGGATGTGACTCTCACACTCACCCTCTTACATGAGTTTAATGATTGGGCTCTCATACACTCAAACATAAAATAGAAGTTTTCTCCCAATGATAATAAAATTCAGAAAACTTGGTTTGGATTAATACCCATAAACCATTTCCCGCTTGGGTCCCTCTTAGACACTCCCTAGGAATTCCCCTCTATTGTGGAATAATCAACCCCCATATCTATCCATATTCCCAACAATTGGTATCGTATTAGCATATTATATTTATTAAAATTCAGAAAATACATTATGCATATTACATCGCTTGACCATAACCATATTCATATCTACATTATGCATTAATTAAAATGAGGATTATAGTGGGGATGTTACAATAAAGGATAATTGAAGTACTCAATTGAACTTGATTATCATAGTCACAAATAATTTCCATATGCAATGCAGTGAAGACAAGGCATATCTTGATTCTATTGCACTTTGCACTTTGAACCTTCCATTAGATCTTCATGATCCATCCAATTTTGACTAGCATGGGATTTAGCCATTGTCATCAATTATGGTCTGGTATTCTATAATCAATTACCTTTCATATCCTTAATATTATAGGGATAAAAAATAGCATTATTAATATCAACCATCATTATCAAATCTCTTGTACGATTAGTATCATCAATGTTAATATGATTCTCATCATCGTCAAATCCTCAAAGTTGTCATTAATTTCAACATATTTGATTATGACAAATCATTACCAGTTTTTCAATATCATATTATCAACTTGATCAATCTCTTCGTCACCTAATCATTATCATTGTCCTTATATCATGAATGTCATTAATTCAAAGAGATTGATCACTATCATTAATTATGAGATCATCATTGAATTGAATGTCATTAAATAATTAGAGATTATCAACATCGTCAAGCCAATATCCTCACTGAATCAAACCTTATCGCTCAAACATTAACATTATTAACATCATTATTTTATGTCAAATCATCATTGTGCACATCATTACTAGGTCCCCTATCAATTCATCTATCACGTCATCAAGAGTCATTAGTGTCAGTAGTAATATTATCATCATCAAAACAATGATTTGTACCATACGTATCCTCCAATCCATCATTATTAATATCACTAATTCATTGTCAATACAATTGTTGGATCAATTATTGTAAATGTCACCAAGTTGAATCCTAATTAATGTGATCACCAATACATTATACTCCCAAAATCATCAAATCAATCGATTCCTTATCACTTAGGTCTTTGACATTACCAAATCATAATCAAGTGTAGAGCACAATTGCCATTATCTTCAAATAATATTATATCATTGGAACCATTGGAATTATCATTTAGATCATTACTAATTCATCACTAGGTTAAGATCACTGAACACCACATCATCAATCCATTTAAGGTCATCTAATTATTTCTACATCAAAATCCTTGAACAATCCACACTAGAATCATAATTATTATCAAGGTTGCAATATCAACTAGGGTCATAGTGATAACAACAAATCTTGAATATCATTAAAGTCACAAGATCAAATTACAACCTACAACCTTATTGATATCAACATTAAGTAGATCATCCAATATTTACTGCTATCGTCATCTAGTCAAGATCACAATGGTCATCAAAACAATTTATCATCAACAACTAACCATGTTATCATTAATCAATGGGTTCACCAATCATTATGGGTAATGTTGTTAGATCATTTGTATCACCCAATCAATACAATCAACAAGATGAAGGACTTATATGACCAATGATTATGATCATCAGATTAACATCCCCATGTTATCATCATCGCAATTAATTAAATTGTCATCACTATTATTATTATTCAATTAGCCTAATTAGATTATCAACATTACCTTGAGTCATTATTAACACCAAATCCACAAGATTAGTTCATTTCCCACTATACATAAATTGTAGGTGACAAGGATCTCATGGTTCCATCACTTTTCAATCTAATCTTATGCAGGACATAAGCACAGTAGGTCAGAGGTTCAAAAATTAACACACATATGCATATGTGCCTATATATAGAATACATGTAAAATGCATAGGCTTATGTACACAAGGTTCATTGGATTGTTAATGCTATGTAACACTGAAATATAGAGCAAAACTCAATTATGAAATTTATTTTGCATTTTAAGGAGAATTTTAGGAATCAAGATGCATATTTACTTCATAATCAATAAAAAATGATAGTTTTAATCTAGAATTACATCATTCAATAGAAATAGAATTGATGCAAGATGAAGACATGAGATTTCTTAAGAAGGGGAAAATCACACATTATTCACTGAAGCTTCTAAATTCCATTATGCAAGTAGGAACATGGTAGGTGCAAAATCACATCGCTAGAATTTTATATGAAAAAACTTACACGAGTTAAATTCTACCTTAAAATTTGGTTTCAGGTTTTTATAAATGTTTTGTTAAGGTTGCAAAGTAAGGCACAATAAACCAAGGAATAATATAAATCATTCAAAAATTAATCATACTGCAGTTAGAGCACACATATTAAGATCATCTCCACACATCTCTATATTGAAATGCATTTTGTTTTGGCCAACGTACATGTTAAGATGCAAATAGATTAGGGAACAATTTACATTAAAAAAAAGTAAATTAGGACATAGTTACAACTCTTCATGGATGACCTCTACTAGTCCCCCTACTCAAAGATACCCATTTCCAACTTGCAATTAAAATAAGAGGATCCATTAATCACCCTCAATTGTTATGTGCCTTGAGTGCAAGTTTAGGGGTTAGTTTATACACATACATCACAACTAAATGCACTCCACCTAGGTTTTTTTTAACTTTCATGTGTGTTGACCCAAGCCTATATTGAGTGACATGTATTGTACTTGGAGTGGATGTAAGGATGTCCTAGAAACCTCTAGTATCTCTAATGCTAGATAATCTATGCATATACAAGCTTTGTTTAAAACCTTATACCTCCAACATTGCCTTATCCACTAGGGCACAATATCCTTATCACACCACTATCTAATCCTTAAATATATAGATTCCCTAAGATGCCAACAAGGGTGAGTGATCCTTTCACTCAAATTGATACTAAAGGATATCCTCAAGAATGTTGTGTTCCCAAACATAGATAATGCATGTATGTTATGTAGATAA
>ML860606.1:9272-24691 GCA_009831015.1 Picea engelmannii
CTCATGTACATTGTATATACCATGTAAGGCCCACGCCATTACCCGTACCTAATCGACCATGTTGACCAAGTTTCAACTTTCCCTATCCATTTTTCACTAGGTTTATATCTTAGTTCTTTGTTTACATGTGGACTGATAGCCTTTAATTCATTGCTGAATATACACTCCAATGAGGGGGTATTCTTTGCAAGAATATACACTCCAATGAGGGGTATTCTTTGCTGAATATGTTAGATTTTTTAGCTCCGGTGGTACTCCGCATGTTTTGTCTTGTATGCGGATGTTACCTCATGTTTACACTACCAGACACTTAACTTTGTAATAGTTTTATAAAGTTGTTTTAAGTGGTTCTTTTATTAAAGTGACTTTTTTAATAAAGTGTACCTTCTAATTTTAAAGTGACTTTATTTTTATTTTTCATAAAACACTTATGTAATAAAGTGAAATCACTTTAATATTTCAAGTGATTCATTTTGGAGGGAATGGATCATGACCCTTGATCTTGAAAAAGGCAAGATCTAATCTTGGCCTTTGGATTTAGGGTTGGGGAAGGTGAAAAGACACTTTGGAGGGAAAATGTCATTTTTAGATTTACAAAAGAATGCATTGGGTAGTGTGCAAGACACATCAAGAAGACGAGAGGAGGTGAGTGAGAGATTTTTTGAGTAAGCTTGAGAGATGAAAGTGAGTAGCAAAGAGGGCACGTTTTCCAAGGAGCTAGGGCCATACTGTAAAGAGGGCACAAATCCCAAGAAATTTTTTTATGTGATTTTTGGGCCGAGTTATTTTTCTGCTGTGGGAGGCCGTACTGTACAGATCCATAGTCTGTACAGCCGTACAAATTTGGCATGGAAAATCGAGGCAACTTTGGGCACTGATTTCGAGGCGGATTCCAGATTTCTGTTGGCTGTTTCTGGGCCGTACGGAACAGTTCGTACAGCTGACTGTGGGCATGAAAATCGAGGTACAGAAGAGGCCGTACAACAGTATGGATTTGGCACGTTTTTCAAGGCAGGATTCGGTGGGACTGTTTTGGTGCTGAGGTATTTTCCTTGGCTGGAAATGTGTATTTTCTGCTGTTTTGTACTTTACTGAAGCTCAATAATAATCCCTTTCTTTCTCTCATTGGGTTTCTCCACATTGGGGTTTTCCTTGGCATTTGCCTAAATTTCTGAGTGTTATGGATTGCTGTCCAGTGTGTTATTTCCGCTGCTATTTTGCTTAGCAATGTGTATTTCTGCTTATGGTAATTTCTGAATGTGGGTTTATGAAGTTCACGCAAGACAATGATTTCTAGGTTGCTAAGTGTTTGACAGAAATTTCATTTGCTGATATTTGTCATTAAAAATCTACAGAATATACACTTCAATATCAGATTGTTTGTTGTATTTGGTATAGTTAGAGAACAGATAAAATTGTCAAAAAATAGCTGCAATCTACTAGAAAAATTAAACATGCCATTTGTGCTGCCAATTGATATGCATAACTTGGCTGGTTGATTTAATGCAAATGGTCACATTTAACAATATCCAACTCACGAATCTCTAGAGAGTGAAGCACATTTCCTTCCATCATTTCCAAAACCCTCAATAATGACAAGCATTTGAAAAGGTATTGACTCGGTCGAGTCAAGCCTTGACTCGGTCGAGTTGACTGGTTTGGTGATGAACTGACCGAGTCAAGCCTTGACTCGGTCAATTCAACACCAAATTGGTCACCCGAGTCAACAAGAGGGCCAAGTCAGATCGGTTTGGGGTTGGCTTGGTCAACTCGACCGAGTCCGAGTTCGAGTCAACCAAGTTTTAATACACTGGATGCATCATGAAGAAAGAAGGCAAGGAACACAATCCAAACACAACATACAAAGTGAGTCATGTTAATACAAAATCCATTAGATAGATTTCACGGAATATCCTCTTCAAACTTCACACTAGCTTACAAAATTATACAATTTGCCAAATTTAGGTATGGGAGGGTCATTATTACCTCTTATCAGATGTGCTAGTACCTAGACCAAGAGGTATGTTCTAGGGAACCCATCAAGGAGTATGTGCAATGGTAGTGGTATGGATTGGGGTTTACTTCATGGGGTGGATGTCATTGACATGCAAGGCCATATATAATAGTCATCCTCATGAGTGCCTTTGTGGAGGGAGCGCTTTGGCAATGAGGTACCCTTTCTTCGGCACCGTGTCTTTCCAAACCCCTGTTTGTCTTTTTCTTTATAGCTTCAACCTTTTTTGGCTTTTAACATTTGATTTGCTAAGTCCTTTCGTATGATATGCATTCATTGCATAGGACTTGGGGTGACGGACTCTTAGTGAGGGGGTAAAACTCATGCTTCTTACTTTTCATGGTTTTTAATACTTTGTTTTTCTTGTTTCTTTGCCCTGCATTTTGAATTAGGGATTTTTCTCTTTCTATATCATTTTTTTATAAAGCTGCATCAACCTCGAGTATTCAAGCCCCTTCTTCTCATGGGATTATGAAGAACAAACCTTTTTGGAATACATGTAACAACCAGCCCAAAAGAAAGGACAATGTATAGACGATAGATGGAATGTGTTATTCATGGTAAGGGACATGGATACGTTACCCCCATTAAGACCCCCCAGTAGTACAACTTTGCCCAAGAATGACGACATTTGACTAGGAAATGATAATGACCACCAGGGTGAGAGAAGGCAAAAAGCATAACTCCAAAGCATCATGATTCATTGGCCAAATAAACCTATGATCACCATTTTCATGCCTCAAGTATTAACATTATCACTTGATATGAAGTGTCAGAACGATGTACCTGAGTATGTAAATGCACCATGTCATATGAGTGAGCAGAGCTGAGCATGTAATGGAAGGCATCTGCGGGCAACTGTCTGTGCAAAATCCGAAAGAACATCATTGGGTCTGCTGTCTGAAATGTGGATCACGTAGAAAATAAATTCTCCTCTAGTTACCACACATCTTGAAATGGGTGTAACAGGTCTGATGGGTCAGATTTCAGTACCACACATCTTGAAATGGGTGTCAACTTTTAATGTTATTTCTAAGTTAAATACAGTTCCAAAAAGGAGGTTGATTGGCTGACATGACGAGGTCAAAGTTGGTCAACTGGAGGATGAAGAGGGTTAGGTTTCTTTGTTGATTGGATGACAGAGAGGGTTAGGTTTCTTTGATGACTGGATGACAAAGGTGTTTTTCTCTCTTTTTTGTTTTTCCGTGCCTGAACTGGCTGGTTGGACTGATTTGTGTCTGAACCAGCTGGTTCTGATAGCACTGCATACATTTACTTCTTTGGTGCTTCTAGTGAGCATTCAAAGTTACAAAAAAGGGTTGGTGCCCAATAAAGACAGAATCAAAATTACTCCTGTATCTGATATTTCTGCTTTCTATCAGAAGCAATTATAGGACTCTAAAAACAATTGTAATGCCAAAATTAATTGCTAATATAAACCTATAAGCTGAGTAAGAAAATACTAAAGTCAAGATGGTAGAGACCCTGTTAAACGTCCACAATATAAATAGATTCTATATTACTGTTTGAATTATTGAACTGGACTATCGCTCTTCACATTATTCACATTATTGGTGCATTTAGATATTAACTTTTCTTGGCCTGGAATCTTTACAACCACTAGAACAAACATTGCTCACATTATTGCTGACTGCAAATATTAGCTCATCAGGGCATGGAATATTTGCAACCACTAGAACAAATGTTTTGCAGACAGATATCCACTTTTCTCTCATCGCTTTCAAATTTTGGAGAATACCAGTCATGCATATCCCAAGAGCTTCCAATCTGCCCCTAATCTCTTCCAGGATCTCTGCCCTTTCCTCAAGCTCCTCATTTAACTTAGTCACTGCTGCAGGCTCATCTTTATAGGCTCCTGCCAGTTCTTCCAAGGCAGAAGCTGTGTGACAAAGTGCCTGAGGATATCTGCCACTGCAGCATGCATTTGTCAAAATTTGAAAATGATACCATAGGGATTGCTGACTGCTGTCTCCATCTTCTTGTTGAGCATGTAGACATTATTTTTTTATCTGGTGGTCCTATGGTCCTCCATCACAATATGACCCTCAAATTTTCTCTGTTGATCAGCTCCTTTGACCTCTACCTTTGCTCCAGGGGATTTATCTTTTTCACTCTTTTCCTACACAACCTCAGCTTGTGCTTGGACCATTTTTCCATGACCTAAGAGAGGAAATTAACCAATAAATAGATTAGAAGGTAGAAATCTAACGAAACTGAAATATGGATGTCCTCTCCTTAATCTACCAATTGTCTACTGGCATGAAAATGGTGTAAAGCAGGTCTGCAGCCAGTTGATGAAATCTCCTGCACTCTCTCCAATTAATTCCCAACATAAGCCTGTCAAATCCCATTATTAAATTGAGTTGGGAGATGGTGGTAAAGCCAGTTTCTTGTTATGGCCAAACAACAACTTTTCCTGTTGCTAACGTAACACCTAAGTTGGTATTCATGTGTGCCACTTTATTGAAAATCCTTTTAATCTGATAAAAGGAAATAGAAGAAAATGCCTGGCTTAGATTATTGTCTTCTTTGAAAATGTTTGTCAACTTCCAATTGCCTACTTTCTAATCCCCAAAAGGGGACTTAATCAGCAAAAGGGAGTCCCCTGTAACTATTTTCCTTTTAACATTTAAATGTCTTCAGATCTTTAGGCCGTCTATAAGAGCAGAAAATTATGCCTCATTGTTGGACACAATTTCAATGTCTATAGCATAACCTACCAAGATATGTCTCCCTGAATCTCTTTTAAGTCTCCACCCGTCATTTTTTGATTACCCTACTATCTCAAATTTAAGGATTGTCCTGCAGTGGGAACTTTAGTACTGAGAAGGATCTTTGTACAGTGGTCTCTCACTTATTGCCTTTCAACAACAATCTAGTAACATGGTAGCTCTTGAAATCAATTAAATGTTAGTATTTTTACAGTTTTCTTCCGGCCTATTGCAAAATGATTCAACCTTACAGGTTTATTTAGAGGATTCATCATTGGCTCTTATTGAGACAGCTTGACCAGGACTTAACTGCAGATGTTGCTTCATGCTTTCTTTTTAAGATGACTAACATATGTAGTTCCGTAATAAGTTTTCCCATTTTTTTCTTGCAGTGGGATTCTGTTGAAAATAAGTCAACGTTGCTGGTCTATGGGGGTGGTGCTTTGGCAGCTTTGTGGCTTTCAGCAACTGTTGTTAGTGCAATCAACTCCATTCCTTTGGTGAGTGCCTGTTTGTCACTTTTGTCAAAAAATTAGAGGCCTGTGTTACAGGAAACTTGTAGTTGCGTTTCAGATATTTAGATGACAGCTAAAACAACTTTTGACAAAGTTTGTAGGAAAATGGTGGCATTGCTAATGGTTTGGTTCTGTGCATTGGCTCTCAATTTACAGCTACCAAAATTTATGGAGCTTATTGGCCTTGGCTATGCACTGTGGTTTACCTACAGCTATCTTCTTTTTAAGGTTGATTCATTGAATTGTTGATGATGGTTATTTTGATTCTATACTATAAATTGTTGCATCAAACTAAATGATCCAACTGGTTGTGGGCTACAGGAAAGCAGGAAGCAATTAGCAGAGGATGTTGAGGAGCTTAAACAAAAAATTACTGGATCCAAAGATGATTGATTTTATGAGCAAGCAACAGGCCTATTCAGCTTTTTTCACCAAGTATAAGTTTTCTTCCTTCAGAGAGAGTATTTTTTTGTCATTATGTGATGCAGTATTTCCTATGAAATAGTAATCTGTTGGTAACATGTAATAAAATGTA
This sequence comes from Picea engelmannii, assembly GCA_009831015.1. Classification (NCBI taxonomy): domain Eukaryota; kingdom Viridiplantae; phylum Streptophyta; class Pinopsida; order Pinales; family Pinaceae; genus Picea; species Picea engelmannii. Next base: position 15,069 of record ML860606.1, read on the forward strand.
ATTAAAGTTGCAGGTTTGCTCTCAAATGTATTGCATGGTTTAATGGATTACTATGGCAAATTTTTTAAACTTTCATTGTTACCTGAAACAAATATTTGGTTCTTCTGCTGTGTTCCTCGACGGCATGCCAAGTGTTGGCGTCATCGAAATCTTTTGATATTGACATCTTGGAAAAAAAGATGATGTCTGACTTGGACATTTAGAGTCTTATTGTCTTTGTCCAATCACATTGATTGATATGTTGAAAATAAGAAATTGCTTTGTCTTTTGTATATTTGTGCATAGTCTGATGTATTGTGGGAAGCAATATGAGAAGAATGACCAAATTTTTGAATTGCAATAAGAGAGAATGAAGATCTTTTGAAGAAATGGAAAATTCTACAGAGAAATTTGACTTACATACGTAACCCATCCTATCTTTAATTAAAGAGCGTTTACCTTTAAATAGATAGAAGGGCCTTTTTACACCAATTGCTACCTTACAAAACTAACTGTTCTCTAAAGATTCCTATAATGGAGTGTCAATTTTAGTTAACCACCTAAATGGTAACTAATTACTTAAACACAATCAATAGTGATGTTAGTAAAGGACATGGCAATGTAATACAAAACCACATACTAATACTTGATATTACAATATCTGGTTAGCACAAAAAACCCTGAGGTTTAGGCCAAAGTACTTGTCATTTCCTCCCTATATAGGACTTTGGTAGATGTGGATAACAACAAATACTTATATGCAACAACATACAATAATTTAACCCATGTCAAACATAGAATAACAAGCACAGAGTAAACAAGACAAGCACATAAAGAACACTTATCTTTTATGAAAATCACCAACTGTGACCTTGACTCAGACGTTCCTCCCAACCATAGACACTGTTGCTCATAAGCTTTCAACAACAGGTCACGGGTCTGGAAACCACTCCACAACAACTAGTCTCTCACCCAGAGAGACCCCAGAGAGATTGCTCACGGTCTGCCAACCCGACTCTTCGACAATGAAACTCTGGATTCAGCGCCACAACTTCGTATAAGCTTCCTTTGCAGATAAGGTAATAATCATATTTTCTATATAGTCCAACCCCTTTTCTGCTAACCAGTGCTTGCAACATGAATAGTAATCGTCATTTTTCTCAAAATACACTAAGGCCAACGATATATATTGCATGCCTTCTGCTCGACACTTGTCACCTCCAAAAGCAGCTTTAAGCCACTTGGTGATCCATTCCCTATCCTTGGGAACTTAGGATAAAATAATAATATATCTGACATTACACTTTTCCTTGAAATATTATAAAATATTTCCTAAGACTTATGAATTACCCCCTTTTCCCTTTTTCGGTGGAGTAGGCCCCCGATCTCTTTTCGTTTGAGTCGGTCAACGCGCAATGATGCAAAATTATATTAATATTCATGATTATATTTACATGGATAGGTGCATTAGCCTATCTGCGTTCAGGGTAACCGACCTCATAATCATACAGGTTTTTCGACCTCAAAACATAAACATTCATTCCCGCGCACTAACCCAAGTGCACGCAACACAATGCAATGTGTGTACTTTCCAAGGTGCACACAACACAAAATGTGCGCACCCCGTCTTTATAACAATTCTCTGCGCATTTGTTCGGATGCGCGCAATACCATAACCAGGTGTCCTTGGCTCACTAGCCTAAATGTACATTACATTTACACTTGGTACCAGTCGGCTCACCAGTTTATATGTACAATTACAAAGGGTTTCGAATCAGGGACACTACATTCTCCTCCCCCTTATTTATGCACTGTCCTTAGTGCATCGTATATACATGTACATACAAAATTTTCAAACATCATAAAAAAGATGAGGATACTCTGCTCGCATGGCATCCTTGTGCTCCCAGGTCGCATCCTCAGGACCATACCAAGTCCATTGGAACTTTAACAACTCCATGACTCGATTCTGGAGCTGCTTGACTTTCCGATCCAATATGCAAACCGGTTGGACTTGAAATCTGCCTTCTGGCTCGACCTGAATCACATTCCAATCTATGACATGATTAGCATCATGTACATATTTCTTAAACAATGACACATGGAAAACATTATGAATGCATAAGGATGTAGACAATGCAAGCATATACGCGATAGGACCAATCCTTTCAAGGATTTCAAATGGCCCACAATAATGTGTTGCTAATTTAGAACACTTTCCCAATTTCAGGGAACTGCACCTGGCCTTCACTTTCAGAAACACATGGTCACCCACTCCAAATTTTCTATGGGTTTTGCCTTTTTATCTGCACAACTTTTCTGCCTGTCTTGGGCAACCTTTAAATTTTGCCTTATCTTTACCATCTGCTCCTCCATTTCCCGGAGTAGATCTGGCCCAACTACTATGTGGTCTGCTGGGTTATCTCAACTTACAGACGTGTTGCACTTTCTACCATAAAGTGCTTCAAACATGCTCATATTTAAGGATGCATGATACCCATTGTTGTAAGCAAACTCTACCAAATGAAGGTAGTCTTCCCTCTTGGATGGCTTTTCCATCACATTCATCCTCAACATGTCTTCAATCACTCGATTTATCCTCTCAGTCCGACCATTCGTCTCCGGGTGATATGCTGTGTTGAAATTCAGACTTGTTCCAAATCCCTTGAATAACCCTTTCCAAAAGTTCGAGGTGAACTTGGAATCTCTGCCAGACACAATTGTCTTGGGAACACCATGCAATTTAGCTACTTCGTGCATGTATATCTCAACAATGTCGATTGCCTTGTACGCTGACTTCACTGGAATAAAATGGGCAGCTGTAGTAAGCTTGTCCACCACCACGATAATATAATCATGTTGCTTAACAGTCCTAGGCAACTTAGTTATGAAATCCATAGTCACAACTTCCCACTTCCACTTAGGAATAGGAAAAGGCTGCAGCAGGCTAGCTGTATGTCTGTGCTCAACGTTGACCTTCTGACATTCGAGACATTTCGCAATAAAATCTGCAACTTCTTTTTTCATACATGACCAAAAGTATTGCTTTTTGACTGCAACAATTGTCTTTTGGTACCCAGGATGTCCAACATAAGGAACCTTATGCATCTCTGACAAAATTAGGCTCTTCAACTCTTGATCATTTGGCACATAGACTCTGTGTCCATACACGATACACGAGGATCCCATCCTCTTAACTCATAACCTTCAAACTTTGGCTGCGACATACTGATTTGACAACTTCCAAAATTCTGTCGCGCAAATTTGTTTGGTACGTGCTAACGACTGTAGCATACATTTCATGCACCTTCTTGCTGAGTGCGTCAACTACTTTATTATCTTTTCCTTTGATATGCCTTATGTTGAAGCCATACTCAATTAGGAATACTAACCACCTGCTTTGTCTGACATTTAAACTTGGTTGTCTAAACAAATGTTTCAGACCACAATGGTCTATTATCAACTCAAATCTCTTTCCCATGAGATAATGCCGCCACATCTTCAAGGCATGCACTATAGCTGCCAATTCTAAATCATGTGTAGCATATAGCCTTTTACGGTCTTTCAACTTCCTTGACTTGTAGCACTCCACATGCCCATTTTGACTCAGGACTCCACTGAGTCCTTTCTTGCATGCATCTGTGCACACAACGAAGTCTGCATCTGGATCAACAATTCTCAAAATCGGCTCACTTGTTAATAAACTCTTCAAGTGTTGGAAACTTCTTGTGCAATTCAGAGTCCACTCAAATCATGCACCTTTCTTCTGAAATAATATGACCCAAATAATGAATTCGTCGTTGATAAAATGAACACTTGCATCAACTTTGCATAAAGTTGATGCTCCCTCAACATCCACAACACCATCTTCAAGTGATGCTCATGCTCTTTCTCAGACTTGGAGTAAATAAGTATGTCATCCATAAATTCAATGACAAACTTATCCAAATACTCTCTGAAAACTCCATTCATTAAACACATGATGACAATTGGTGCATTCGACAATCCAAAAGGCACCACTGTAAACTTGTAATGACCATATCTTGTATTGATGTCTTCCTCTTTTATTCTTACCTAGTGATAACTAGATCTGAGATCTATCTTGGAAAATATCCACGCGCCTCTCAGCTGATCAAATAGGCATCTATCCTTGGCAAAGGACACTTGTTCTTCACTGTTACCTTGTTCAACTACCTGAAGTCGATACAAAGTCTGAGTGTACCATCCTTCTTCACGAACAAAATTGGTGCACCCCAAGGCGACACACTTGGACATATATACTCCTTCGGAAGTTCTTCAAGTTGAATCTGCAGCTCCTTAAGTTCTGGCGTACTCATCCTGTAAGGAGTCTTGGATACAAGAGCTGCTCTCGGTATCAAATTAATAGAGAAGTCAATCTCTCTTTTCAGAGGAAATCTCGGTATTTCTTTAAAGACATTCTCATATTCTTTGGGTACTGCTCAGTCTTCCACACTTGGCACTTTATCCTTAGGTGCCTCTTCCATGTGTGTCGCGAATACTTGACACCCTTTTTTGTGACTTTTCTTCAACTGTGAAGTCGAAACTTCTCTGATAGTCACAACTCTTGGAATTCCTTGAACTGATCTCAAGTTTCCTTGCTCATCCAGGCAAGTGAATGCCTTATTATAACAATCCAAGACAACATGGTGCTCGTCCAACCAATCCATACCAATGAGACAACCATACGAGCTCAAAGGTATAATATTCAAATCAACCTTTGTGCGCAGTCCATTCATCTCCATTGGACATGCCTTAACTACCTCACTATTTTTTTTTTTTGCTTTTGTAGCTAACTGCACCAACCACGGTTTTACAAGCTTGCTTCTCGGAAAATGGAGTCTTTCCACAATCTTAGGATCTAGATAAATATGACTAGCTCCTAAGTCTATTAAAATAACAACGGGTTGGTCATTAATCTTACCTTCCACCTCAATCATGTGTGACTGGAACTCAACCTGCTTGTTATCCAGCACGGCGTAAATCCTTGGCACATTTCTTCCTATATCCTCAATTGTCGCAGCTTGCTGTACACTGTGCACAATCCTCTCTTTATCACCTCTTTGAGGACAATCTCTGTGCATGTGATTTTCGCCACAACTCCAACACTGCATAGGTTGTTGCCATGACTTTTGTTCCACTGTTTCCGACATTCTGGGCTCTTGAAGAGTCGTCTGTCCTTGCGCAGTATTTTTGAAAAACGATGGTTTAACTCCCTTCTTTCTCTGTTCCACCTTACTTTTCATTTTGTCTTCCCAAGCCTTTTGGAAAGCAAGCCTTCCGCTTTGCTTCTCATAAAGACACCTTAGCGCGCCTTATGGTCTCTTCCAATGTTTTAGGGTCATCATATTGTATCTTGTCACTGATAAATGAGGGCAACCCACTCAAATATCTTTGAATCTTCACTTGTTCATCCTTGATAAAAGACACATAGTTCAACAGTTCCAAAAATCTTCTTCGGTACTCGTCAATTGTCATATTCCCAACCTCGAGTTCAAAGAACTCCTTCATTTTCTTGTCATAGTAGCGCTTGGTTAAGTATTTCTTTTGGAAATACCTCTTGAACTCCCTCCAAGTCACTTTCTTCTTATCAATGTGTTGCACTTGCACATACTGATCCCACCACATTGATGCTTTTCCTTTTAACTGATAGATAACAATTCTCCCTTTTGCCTGCGTAGAATAGTTATGTAGTTGGAAATACTTCCTCATACCCAACAACCATGTCTTTGCATCTTCGTCCTTTTTGTGCTCAACATCAAAGGTAGGAGGCTTGATTTTCTTCATTTCCCCCTGTAGCTCGTCCACCCTAGTCTTTCTCTTATGCTTTCTGACAGGAGATGGACTTGGGCTATTGCGCTCTTTCCAGAAAGAATGCTTACCAACACTTCTTTCTTCTCTCCTTTTCTCATCACGAGACCTACGACTTCTTGATCTACTCGTCTCTATCTCCTTATGCATCTTCTTTTCTATTCTATCCAAACTCTGCATCAATTTGACATCGAAGTCATCTTGTTGCGCTTTGGCCCTCATAAGCCTTTCGTTATCAACCTTATAACTTTGGATATCTTTCTGCAATACTTTTACAGTGTCTATCAAGTTTATGTGCTCCTCCTTGGATTTTGTACCATCGACACCCAAACCGATATATAGATCCCCAAATTCATCATCAGGACTATAAGTCCTCAGCGCATTTTCCATGCTCTTAAACTTCTACACTGATTCTGTCCTGCTCTATTCACTGAAAATTCTGCAAAATGTGCAAGCAATTAAGATTTGTTAGATGGTTTCATGCAACAACTACATGAAAACTTTGCACCATTTTGTCAAAATCCTTTCACTTGGATTTCTTGGATGATTTCATAATTCCAAACTCTAGTGTGCACATCCACACATCGCTGACTTTGTGCGCATCACAACTCTATACTGTGCACTAATGGTCTTCCGTGGAAACTAATCTCTGTACTGCGCGGTACCAATTCTTAGCGTACACATCTATTCATGTTAATCTCTGGCCCATACAAGTCTAGTGTTGAATCAATGGATTTGATACCAATATGTAACATCCCCAACCACCCAGACTGGGCCACGTCACACAACTTCAACTATGGTAACGTACCCAGTATCCCACTGAGTCCCGTTACCACCTTACACATGCTTTGAAACAACCAAACTGCAACATTCTTAGCATACCATTGAACAATGTTACAATACAAGTACATTGTGCAGAGTCTACTTTAAACTTAATCCACGCAATAACACTTGAAGTAATGCGCTCGACCAAAGCATGAGTCGCACCACACAACTTATAACAACGAAAGCAACATTTTCTTTCAATACAACCTTAAGCAGCTAAAATAACTCAAATTTGCATGCACCAATTGTGTGCACTATCATACTGTTCCCACATCACAACCATCTAAGCGTCACGCGCCAACTCAAATTTCACTGTGCGTGGAATATGATTCTCTGTCCGCACACCCACAAATTCCAACCTCTTAGTGAACACATGCTCTTCTTGCAGACTCATAACCAAAATCACCAGATTAACATAACAGGCTAAAATAACCATATTGGTTATATCCGTGCATATCTACAAATACAAGCTATATGCATCATACTTACAGGTGAAAACATAATTAAACAAGATAACAACAAATACTTATATGCAACGATATACAAGAATTTAACCCATGCCAAACATAGAATAACAAACACATAGTAAACAAGACAAGCACATAAAGAACACTTATCTTTTATGAAAATCACCAACAACGGCCTTGACTCGGACGTTCCTCCTAGCCATAAACACTGTTGCTCATAAGCTTTCAGCATCAGGTCACCTCCGAGCTTAGGCTCAACTCCACCAGGGCAAATAGGGTCCTAGCGACAAGCTATGGTCTGAAACTCAACAGAATTGCTCAATCCTAGGTGTCCACTATTGCAACTAGTCTATAGTCCCTCATTCCCCACGCACTTGTCACACCCAAGAAAGTGTGCTCCTTTGCTCACCATTCCCTAGGCTGCCCCACTTCCCCTCCCAGGGTTACCAGCAACAAGACGGACATGAAGACTTTGAGCCCTATGACTAGTGCCCAACGCACCAGGGAACAATTCTAAGCAATACTCTCACTTGGAGAATATTCTCACAGGTATGGCAACCACTCCACAACTAGTCTCTCACCCAGAGAGACTGCTCATGGTCTACCAACCCGACTCTTTGATAATGAAACTCTGGATACAACCCCACAACTCCCTACAAGCTTCCTTGGCAGATAAGGTAATAATCAGATTTTCTATATAGTCCGACCCCCTTTCTGCTCACCAAAGCTTGCGACATGAATAATAATTGTCATTTTTCCCAAAATACACTAAGGCCAACAATATATATTGCATCCCTTCCACTTGACACTTGTCACCTCCAAAAGTAGCTTTAAGCCTCTTGGTGATCCGTTCCCTATCCTTGGGAACTTAGGGTAAAATAATAATATGTCTGACATTACACTTTTCCCGGAAATATTATAAAGTATTCCCTAATACTTACGACTCACCCCCTTTTCTCTTTTCTGATGGAGTAGGCCCCCATCTCTTTTCGTCTGAGTCAGTCAGTTCGCAACGACGCAAAATCATATTAATATTCATGATTATATTTACATGGATAGGTGCACTGGCCTATCTGCGTTTAGGCTCACCAGCCTCATAATCATACAGGCTCTCCGGCCTCAAAACACAAACATTCATTCCTACGCACTAACCCAAGTGCGCGCAACACAGTGCAATGTGCGCACTTTCCCAGGTGCGCGCAACACACAAAATGCATGCACCCTGTCTTTATAACAATTCTTCGCGCACCTGTTCGGATGTGCGCAACACCATAACCAGGCGTCCTTGGCTCACCACCCTAAATGTACATTACATTTACACTTGGTACCGATCGGCTCACCATCCTATATGTACAATTACAAAGGGTAGCGGATCAGGGACACTACATGATGGCCCAGTTGATGTGCAGTTGTTCAGTGTATGAAGTAGTTTGTGGATATAGTACTGTTGATGAGGCCGTTAAAACATGGAAAGTTGATAAATTGTGAAGGAATTAATGATCCTGAATAGAAAAATTTTGCATTAGGACAAACCAGTCTGGCATGAGGTCATATTCTGGGAGTGGTAGAATTCCTAGCTGAGCAATTATTTAGTTTTACATGATAGCTCATTTGAAAGACTTTGAAGAACATTTATTGAAGATTTTTTTGAAGACCTTAATTTTGGTTTTGAAACTTGTTCATGAGAAAGCATGAAAATTCTGACATCAACACAATACTTGGATAGAAAATAGTCTCTGGGATTTTTTTGCAGGACAATCATTTCATGCTGCGTAATATGTAGAGAAGAAGAAAGGACTCTGCAAACTAAGGTCAAAAGCATAGATGTAGCGGAGTAGGACCTTGGAAAGCTAATTTGAAAGGCTTTGAAAAACATCTACTGAAGATGTGTTTTTGAAGACTTTCAAAGTTGAGGTGTCTTGTCATGGGGAGAAAACATGAATTGGGATTTGAAATTTGTTCATGAGAAACTTTAAGATTCTTCCCTAGACACACTGACTTGGACAGAAAATGGCCCGTGTGAGATCTATTTGCACGGCAGTCATTTCAGAGTGGAGAGTATAGAGAGAAGAAATAGTAAGAGGCTATAATAACGCTGAAAGGGCACTGCAGGGAGAAAACATGAATTGGGATTTGAAATTTGTTCATGAGAAACTTTAAGATTCTTCCCTCGACACACTGACTTGGACAGAAAATTGCCTGTGTGAGATCTATGGAGAGTATAGAGAGAAGAAATAGTAAGAGGCTATAATAACGCTGAAAGGGTACTGCAGAGAGAAGAAATAGTAAGAGGCTATTCTAACGCTGAGTAGGACCTTTGATGGAAGTAAACTAGGCTTTAATGCCATTGCACTGTGAGGAGCAGGTTTGGAAACAACCATTGTAGAATAGGGCTTACTCAAAAAAACATGATCAATATGAATTGAGATGGAGCAAAACAGGAATGACCAAATCTTCTAACTCGCAAAAAAGTAGAATCTCACAATTCTTCAAGAAACAAAGAACTTTATAAACTTGGAAAAA
>WSFP011410443.1:0-24691 GCA_009831015.1 Picea engelmannii
TTTTTTTTAATCTACACATTTTGATCATTAGTTGAGAATTCATGGGTAAAATATGGGAAATACTACCAATCAAACATGTTAAGTAAATAAGAATACAAAAGAAAGATTAATGATTCATACCTTGGGAAAAAGGTCTTAGCAAACATGATATTAGGCATTTTAGCATAGAAATGATAAGGTTGAATGAGAAAAATATATAGTGAAAAAGGGACATTTCTAGATCCTAACAGAAGCGTAAGAGTAGAATCGGGGTGGACGAGCTACATGGATAAATGAATAAGATCAAGCCTCCTACCTTTAACAGTGAGCACAAGAAGGATGAAGATGTGGAGACTCGACTGTTAGGCATGAGAAAGTATTTCTAGCTACATAATTACTCTGCGCAAGTAGAAGGAATAATTTCCATATATCGGCTAAAAGGAAAGGAATCAATTTGGTGGGATCAGTTAGTGCAAGTGAAACACATTCATGAAAACAAGGTTACTTGAAGGGAGTTTGTTGAGATTCAATAAGAAGATCCTAGTGAAAATTATGCACCTACACTAGGATGGAGCCTCAGGCTATTTTTAGGTGGAAGTGTATTTTTAGATGATGAGTAAATTCTATTTATAGATGTATGTTGACTATTATTATCCCTTAATAACAGTTGGACAATAAATATTAGTCTATTCTCAATGAGCACTTGGAAATAGTTAACTGAAGTGGAAAATTAGTTAGCTATAGGAAATTCGAGTTCAAAGGTTGACTGGTGGGACATGCAAATCAAATTAGTTGTAACTGAGTGATTCGAAGTTGTAATAGAGTTATATGTGTAGTTATGTGAGTTGTAAAGTGTTTAAATTAGTTAAGTGAGTTAAGATCAACTGTACTAGTTGTAACTGAACTTACACTAGTGAGAGATCAGTGAATTAATTATTAATTAATTCAAAATCAGTGGTCTCACATGCAACTAAAGATTTACCACTGTTAACTACATGCACGTTAGATCCAGTGGAGACCCAGTTGAGATAACAAGTGAAAGAGACAGTTTGAATATCAATTGTGACATTAGTGAGTGCACTCATGCAACCACACACACATTCAAATTTGGATATAATTCAAATTTGCAGAAAGGATTTCTTGGTGCTACAACTGATTCAAGATTGAAATGGATTTCAATGGATTGAGGTTAGAGTATGCACTCGAGTTCAGCTCAAACTACATTGCTTGGAATGACAGGATGGAGGCAGTACTCGAAGACAATGGCTTGAAGGAATTCATTGACAAAGATGTTCCTAAGCTAGATGTTGCAGACACTACAAATCTTGATGCATGGAAAAAGAAAGTGGAAAAGGCGAGAAGGATCCTATTGGATGGAGTACGATACCACATTGTCTCAAACCTCCATGGGAAATCCACACCATATGCAATGTGGAAGAATTTAACGGATTATTCCAAAACAATAGTGACCATAGGAAATTGGCGCTCAAAGATAAACTCAGGAAGATCAAGATGGAGAAGGGAAACTCCATTCCAAAATATCTCACAAAGTTTGTCCAATGTTGGGATGAGCTAGGGAGTGTGGGAATAATAGTCGTTGATGATGATTTGGTGAGCTTGGCTCTCCTAGGACTTCCCCAAAATTGGCACAGTTATCAAGACTCTGTCAATGGAAGGGAAAAATTTCCAGATTGGGAACGACTATGGTCGGGTTTGGTGCATGAGGAGTTCAGGTGGAACACCAGAGATGGCTCTTCATCAAAGCATGATGATGAAGAGGATTTTTATTTGGCTTCCAAGGAAAGGAAAGGAAGGGGAATAAATTCCATTCAAAATCCGAGTCTAAAGGAAAGCAGTTGTATTTGTCCAAAGTGAATTGTTTTCACTGTCACGAATATGGGCATCTCGCTACTAACTATCCACAGAAGAAGAAGAATGAGAAGGTTGTTGGAGCTACAGCTGGTGAGGCCCTTGCCTCACAATTTGAACTTGAATTATCCTTGAGCGCATGCATGGAATCAAGTGCATTGGGATCGGTGTGGTATTTGGATAGTGGCGCTTCCTTCCACATGACGGGAGATAAAGAGATTTTCAGTGACTTGGAGGAGAGAGATCTCAAAATGCATATAGAGATGGGCGACGATGGAAAATACAGTGCGAATGTAATTGGTACCATTACCTTTCAGAGAGAGTCAGGTAAACCATTTCAATTGAAAGATGTTAAGCATGTTCCAGGTCTGGAAAAAAAATTGGTCTAAGTCGCAATGTTGGAGGACAGAGGCTATGACGTTGTTTTCAGTGACGGAAAATCTTTCCTGCGACATAAAACAACGGGTCAAGTCAATAAGATAGGGATTCAAGTTAATAATATCTACAAGCTGGAGGTAGATGGCTGTGCTGCCATGATGGGCAAGGCAAAAAAAGTTGTGAGCTGGGATGAGGGCGAATTATGGCACATGCGATTGGGCCATCTTCATCATGGAGCCTTGAAAATCATGTAACAAATATCTACTGGACTTCCAATGGGAACACTTGCTCAGTTAGATCAGTGCAAGGGTTGCACCATGGGGAAGTATGTAAAGTCCACCTTTCATGAAAAGGAGAACCATGCTTTGGTGATCCTAGAGAGAATTCACACAGACGTGTGTGGACCATTCTCAGTTGCTTCAACAACAAAACATAAGTATTATGTTATTTTTGTTGATGGATTTTCTTGTAAATGATGGATGTTCTTCATGTAGAAGAAGGATTAAACATTCTCAAAGTTCTGTGAGTTTAAAGCATTGGTGGAGAAAGAGTCGGGGAAGCAAGTGAAGGCTCTGAGGAGCGATAATGGTGGATAATACATCTCTAACGAATTCAAAGACTTCTGCAACAAAGAAGGAATTCAAAGAGAACTCATAGCGCCTCATAACCCACAACAAAATGGGGTCACGGAGAGGAAGAACAAAACGATCGTGGGTGCAACATGAGCGACGTTGCATGATCAGGGCCTACCAATGCATTTGTGGGCGGAATCATGCAACACTGCGGTTTATGTGCAAAACCGTTGTCCTCTTAGAGTACTTGGCATGAGTACACTTGAAGAACCTTTCACTAGTAAGAAACCTGATGTTTCTCATTTTAAGATTTTTGGCTCATTTGTTTATGTGCATGCGACCAAGAACGCCAGGAAGAAGCTGGAGCTGACTACTGAAGTTGGGATATTTGTGGGGTACACAGAAGCACCCCATAATTATCGCGTGTATTTTCCTAACAATAATATGACTGTTATGCGACGAGATATAAAATTCGATGAGGGGAAAGCCATGCAGTTGTTGCTTGAGAGGGAGCTAGACTTTCATGTAGAGGAAGAACTGCTGGTTCCTAAATATGAGTCTCAAGATGTGGATCAACCACATGAGGAGGTTCATGGAGTGGAGGAAGCCACTCATGCAGAGCCATCCATCAGAAATGGAAAAAAGAATACCACAAAAGTTGATAGATTGAGACTAGATGCTGCACAGAATGTAGGAGCCCCTACTTCACAGCGCAGACATAGACAGTCTCCTGATCGATTTACTGGATACATGGATCTCATGAGAAAACGTATTGTTATTGAACCATCTTCCTTTCAGGAAGCAGTGTAGGATCCCACTTGGATTGATGCAATGGTGGAGGAGTATGAATCCATTGTCAAAAACAGTGCATGGGAAATTGTCCCAAGATCGGTTGAAAAATCAGTGGTAGGTTCGAGATGGATCTACAAGGGTAAGATTTTAATCATTGTTCTTTATGTTGATGATTTAATACTGGCTGGTGATGAGCAGCTGATACACTCATGTAAGGAGGACCTTGCAAAGGAGTTCGATATGAAGGATATGGGCCTCCTTCATTATTTCCTTGGATTGGAAATATGGTAGCGAGATGGTGAACTTTTTGTGTCTCAAGGCAAGTATGAAAGGGAGATACTAGGTAAGTTTCACATGGAGGGCTGCAAACCTATGGATACTCCTATTCCAAAAAACTGGAAGAAAAAGGATGCTACTTCTGGAGAGGTAGTGGATGCTACTGTCCATCGATGGTTAGTGGGTTCGCTAATGTATCTAGTGAACATGAGATCAGACATTTTCTATGTGGTTAACCAGCTGAGTCAAGCGATGGTTAAGCCTACCAAGCTATTTTGGAAGGCGGGTAAGAATGTTATGAGATACCTGAGGGGCACATCTGAGTATGGCTTATGGTACAAATAGATGGATGAGGTGAAGTTACATGGCTTCATGAATGCAGATTGTGTGGGCAACCCAACAGACAGAAAGAGCACATCAGGGGGGACATTTAGTATCGAATCTACAACTGTTTCTTGGTACAACAGGAAACATAGATCCATGGCACTCAGTTCAGCGGAAGAGGAATACATGGCAGTGATTCAAGTTGCATGTGAGGCTATCTGTATGAGAAAGATATTGGTTGGTTTGTTTGGTTCTCATTTAGATCCAACAATGATTCATTGTGATAATTAGAGTTGCATTAAACTCTCGATTAATCCTGTGTTTCATTATAGATCTAAGCATATAGATATCCAGTATCATCATATCAGATATTGTGTGTAGCGGAAGATCATGTTGCTTCAGTACATTCCTACGAAAGATTAAGATGCAGACATTCTGAAGAAGGCACTCACCAGGAGAAAATTCGAATACCATAGAGACAAGATCAGGGTGAAGGATAATCCCTTTCTTTTTGAGAGGGAGTGTTGATATTCAACAAGAATATCCTAGTGAAAATTATGCACCTACATTAGGATGGAACCTCAGGCTATTTTTAGGTGGAAGTCTATTTTTAGATGATGAACAAATTCTATTTATAGATGATGTCTATTTATAGACGATGAGAAAATTCTATTTATAGATGTATGTCGTCTATTATTATCCCTTAATAATAGTTGGACAATAAATATTAGTCTATTCTCAATGAGCACTTGGAAATAGTTAACTGAAGTGGCAAATCAATTAGCTATAGGAAATTCGATTTCAAATGTTTACTGGTGGGACATGCATGTCGAATTAGTTGTAATTGAGTGATTCAAATTTGTAACAGAGTTATATGTGTAGTTATGTGAGTTGTAAAGTAGTTTAACTTAGTTAAGTGAGTTAAGATCAATTGTACTAGTTGTAACTGAACTTACACTAGTGAGAGATCAGTGAATTAATTATTAATTAATTCACAATCAATGGTCTCACATGCAACTAAAGATTTACCACTGTTAACTACATGCATGTTAGATCCAGTTGAGACCCAGTTGAGATAACAGGTGAAAGGGACAGTTTGACTATCAATTGTGACATTAGTGAGTGCACTCATGCAACCACACACATGGGATGTGCCCATGAGGAATGTACATCCTAGGCAAGAGGAATTCATTCATTGTAGGGATTTCCATTAGCAGGGATTGCACAGAGGAGGTAGGCTGTCTGAAAGCAGTAAATTGGCACATGAATTTGTCAATTTTTGTATGACAGTGTGAGACGATTGTATATTGTACTAACAACTCTTGGATTAGAGTTTTGTATGAGATTGTTTCATGATCCATGATATATACATAATATATGATAATGGGTTTTTTAGCTTTATGCTTTCCTGGTAAAACATTTGTGTTATGTGTGATTGATCTTTCTTATTGATATTACAATTGGCGATCATGTTTTAAATTCCGCAAGAATATTTGTAGAAGCGATTTTGTATTTAACAGTGGCATATAATTTTTATATCAAGAGAATCTAGGCAATACATAATTTGTATTAAAATTTCTACAAAATTTAAAAGATGTTTTCCAAAGAAATACTTAACCAAGAGATATTATGACAAGAAGATGAAAGAGTTCTTTGACCTCAAGCTTGGAAGTATGACAATAGATGAGTATGAAAGAATATTCTTAGAACTGCTGAAGTATGTGGCGTTCATCAAGGATCAACAAGTTAAAATTTAGAGGTACTTGAGTGGGATGCCCTCATTTATCAGTGACAAAATACAATATGACGATCCAAAGACATTGGAGGAAACCATAAGGCATGCTAAATTTATTTATGATAAGAAAAAAGGAAGACTGAATTTCCAAAAGGCTTGGGAATACAACATGAAGAGCAAGGTGGAACAGAGGAAGAAGCGGACTAAGCCACCATTTTTCAGAAATACTGCACAAGGACAACCAACTCCCAAGGAGCCCAGAATGACTGAGATAGTGGGGAAAATACCAAGGTAACAACCCATTCAATGTTGGGATTGTGGCAGAGATCATATGTACAAATATTGTCCTCGAAGAGGTGAAAAAGCGAAGACTTCACACAATGTACAACAAATTGTGACAGTTGAAGACACGGGCATAAATGTACCTAGGATTTATGCAACCCTAGATAACGAGCAAGACAAATTTCGGTCGCACATGATTGAAGTGGAAGGTATGATTAATGACCAACCCATTGTTATTTTAATTGATTCAGGAGCTATTCATAGTTATCTAGATCCTAAGACGTTGGAAACATTCCAATTGCCAAGAAGAAAGCTTGGGAAACCTTGGTTGGTGCAGTTAGTTACAGGTGCAAAAAAGAAAATTAATGAGATGATTAAGACATGTCCAATGGAAATGAATGGACTGCGCACAAAATCTGATTTGAATATCATATCTTTGGGTTCATATTATTTCCTCATTGGTATGGATTGGTTGGGATAGCATCATGTTGTTTTGGACTATTATAATAAGGCATTTACTTGCCTAGATGAGCAGGGAAATTTGAGAATGGTTCAAGTCATTCCAAGAGCCGTGACTATCATAGAAATTTCATCCTTGCAATTGAAGAAAAGCTACAGGAAGGGATGCCATGTATTTGCAGCGCGCATGGAGGAGTCAACTAAGGATAAAGTTCCAAATGTTGAAGACTGTGTAATACTAAAATAATTTGAAGATGTCTTTAAAGAGAAATTGGGGTTTCCACCGAAAAGAGATATTTATTTCTCTATTAATATGGTGTTGGGAGCAGCTCATGTATCCAAGAATCTTTATAGAATGAGTACGTTGGAGTTGAAGGAATTGTAGATGCAACTTGAAGATATTTTGAAGAAGGGGTATATACGCCCAAGTGTGTCACCTTGGGGTGCCCCAATATTGTTCGTAAAGAAGGATGGTACATGGATACTTTGCATCGACTTCATGCAGTTGAACAAAGTCACAGTAAAGAACAAGTATCCTTTTCCAAGGATAGATGACCTCTTTGATCAACTAAGGGGTGCATAGTTATTTTCAAAGATCAATCTTAGATCTGGATATCACCAAGTGAGAATTAAATAAGAAGACATTAACAAGACTACCTTTAGAATGAGGTACAAACAATATGAGTTCACAGTGGTGCCATTTGGGTTTTCCAATGCACCAATCATCTTTATGTGTTTGATGAATGGAGTTTTCATAAATTACTTGGATAAGTTTGTTGTTGTATTTCTGGATGACATACTTATTTACTAAAATTTTGAAGAAGAGCACGAACAACACTTGAGGATGGTGCTACAATTATTAAGGAAGCATGAGTTGTATGAAAAGTTGAGCAAGTGCTCATTTTTCCAATGGAATATTCATTACTTGGGTCATTTACTCAGGGGAAGGGATAGTTATGGATCCAGAAAAGATAAAGGCCATTGAAGAATGGCCAACACTAAGAAATGTCACAAAAGTGAGGTCCTTCATGGGACTTACAGGTTATTACAAATTTTTTATTGAAGGATTCTCAAAAAATTGTGCATCCAATTACATCCTTGCAATAGAAAGGTGTGTGATTTGAATGGACTCTGGATTGTGTAAGGAGTTTCGAGCACTTGAAGAGTTTGTTGACAAGTGCTTCAATATTAAGGATTGTTGATCTAGATGAAGACTTCACTGTATGTATGGATGCTTGCAAAGAATGACTTGGGGGAGTCCTTAGTGAAAATGGACATGTGATATGTTACGAATCATGAAAACTAAAAGAGCATGAAAGGCTCCATGCTACTCATGAATTAGAATTAATATCCATAGTGCACTCCTTGAAGATGTGGAGACACTATCTCATGGGTAAAATATTTGCGTTGACAACAGACCATAGTGGTCTGAAATATTTGTTTGGAAAGCCAAGTTTAAATGTTAGACAAATCAGGTGGTTAGAATTCCTCGATGAGTATGACTTTAACATAAATCATATCGTAGGAAAAGAGAACAAGGTGGTTGACACACTCAACAGGAGGGTACTCGAAATGCATGCTACAACTATTAGCATGTGCAAATCATATTTGAGTGACAAAATTTTAGAGGTTTCCAAATTAGATCAACGCTATGAGGACATAAAGGAGAAATTACAACAAGGTATGTCGCAAAAAAAATTGGAAGGTTATGAGATAAAAGATTATGTAGTCCTCATGTATAAGCACAGAGTTTATGTGCCAAATGTTTAGGAGTTGAAAAATCTTCTATTTTCATAGATGCATAAAGTTCCTTATGCAGAACATCCAGGCTACCAGAAGACAATAGTAACGATCAAAAAAAAATATTATTGGCCAGGCATGAAAAAAGAGGTTGTTGATTTCATTGTTAGATGCCTTGAATGTCAAAAGGTCAAGGTTGAGCACATACATCTAGCTGGTTTTGTACAACCTTTGCCCATTCTTGAGTGGAAGTGAGAAGTTGTAACCATGGATTTCATTACTAAG
The DNA here is from genome assembly GCA_009831015.1 of Picea engelmannii. Taxonomy (NCBI): domain Eukaryota; kingdom Viridiplantae; phylum Streptophyta; class Pinopsida; order Pinales; family Pinaceae; genus Picea; species Picea engelmannii. The sequence continues at coordinate 8,692 of WSFP011410443.1, forward strand.
TTGCCTAGGACTACTAAACAACATGATTATATAATGGTAGTGGTGTACAAACTTACCAAAGCTTCCCATTTTATTCCAGTGAAGTCAGCGCATAAAGAAACCAACATACTAATATATACATGAGAGAAATTGCTAATATGCATGGTGTAACTAAAACAATTGTGTCTGAAAGAGATCCCAAGTTCACATCGAACTTTAAAAAGGGATATTCAAAGGATTTGGGACAAATATGAACTTTAGCTCAACATATCACCTTGAGTTAGATGGACAAACAAAAATAGTAAATCAGGTGATTGAAGATATGCTCAAGATGTATGTGATCGATAAAACATCTACCTTCACCTGGTAGAATTTTCTTACAACAATGGGTATCAAGCATCTCTAAAGATGAGCCCATTTGAGGCACTTTATGGAAGAAAGTGCAACACACCAGTGAGTTGGGACAACCTAGCAGACCACGCAGTGGTTGGGCTAAATCTTCTCCGAGAAATGAAAGAGAAAATGATGAAGATAAGGAAGAATTTAAAGGCTTCCCAAGACAAGAATAAAATCTGCATAGATAAAGGAAGAACCCACAGAGAGTTTAAAGTGGGTGACCATGTGTTTTTGAAAGTAAAATACAGACGCATTTCCTTGAGGTTGGAAAATTGTTCTAAGTTTGCAGCACCCTATTGTGGACCATTTGAAATCCTAGAGAGGATTGGCTCTGTCGCATATATGTTGGCATTTCTCGTGTCCTTATGATTCATAATGCTTTTCATGTATCGTTGCTTGAAAAGTATGTGCCTTATGCCAATCATATTATTGATTGGAATGTGGTTCAGGTTGAGCCAGAAGGCGATTTTCGAGTGCGAATGGATTGCATATTGGATCGGAAAATAAAACATCTACGAAATCAAGTCATGGAGCTAGTAAAGGTCCAATGGACCTGGTACAGTATCGAGGATGCAACTTGGGAGCGTGAGGTTGCTATGCGAGCAGAGCATCCACATCTTTTTTAAGAGTTTTGAAATTTTGTATGTACATGTGTATGTAATGCATTGAGGACAATGCATAAATAAGGGGGAGGGGAATGTGATGTCCCTAATCGGAACCCCATTTGTAATTGTACATATAGGATCGTGAGTCATTGGCACCAAGTTGTAGTTTTGCGTGCACCTGAGTACACTAGTAGAATTTGGAAAATAAATGACTACGCGACTAAAAATTTTAGTCACGACAACAAAAAATGACTAAATTCTATTGATTTTTTGCAACACATTTATAAATGACTAAATAAATGACTAATTTGATTGCCAGGTAAAAAAACAATTAGTCACACACACAAAAATGACTAAATAAATGACTAATTTGATTGTCGGGTAAAAAACACAAATAAATAAATATTACTCACACAAATAAAAATGACTAAAGAGTCCTATAGACTAATGACTATTAAAGATATTGTGTTTTTTTCACCATAACTATAAAATTTGTGCTTAAGCATAAGCATATTAGAAAGTTGTATATAATATTAAATAGAAGATATGAAAATAATTAACCCTAGTACTAGCAATTTCATCCAAGAATTTTGAACGATGAACAACCTCTTTCACTTATTCCTCTTCCTCCTCACCTTATGGTCTAAAATGAAGATATGATAATCAAAACATGTTTCACTCCTTGCGAGACATCTCGCTTATACAAGAAACTATTTTCATGTGGTTGGGGCCATGTGCATTAAGTCCTAGGTAAATTTGGCATAATATTAGATGCCCCCATGGCCTCTTAGACAAAGGGGTCTTTCAAGAGTGTTGTACACCAACTAAAAATATACATTGTTAATTCTTCCATAATGAGAGGGCCTTGCTTGCAACACAAGGCTATTAAACATAGGCTACGAAATTATTTTAAACCAAAACATAGGCTAAGATTATTTTTTTTAACCAAAACATAGGCTAAGAAATTAGCCTAGTGGTACATAACATGATATTGTAGGGAGACATGACCTAGGTTAGTGGTACATAACATATTGCAGGGAGACATGACCTAGGTTCACTCATGGAAACATACATTATTGTTCCACGAGACACAAACTACCACGCCATGTTCACAATACACTAGCGGGACACATGCATATTGATAAACCATAATTCGATACATTTGATATTGTTTGTAAAAATAATTGCAATTCATGAATATGCAGACTGGCGTGAAGTGGGAAAATACAATGACTGGTGCAGAGTGGGAAAATACGATCGAGATCAATTGTAATTCAGTGAGGCAAGACATGTTTGTGCGAGTGGGGAGTGTGCAGGGAGTGGTGCAGTGTAGAGGAATGCAAGGTTAGGGTTGCAATGGTAGAGGACCAGTGCTGGTTGAATCGTTTGTGACTCATAGGTGGAGGGTGTATCCCCTGGGAGTGTTTCCTCTATATGTTTCATTTGCATTTGTGTTTTTTGTTTACAATTGTGTTTCCTCTATGAATGGGGTGCATGAATGAGGTGCATTTATGTTTCATCTATGACTGAGGTGCATGAATGAGGTGCATATGTGGAGCCAAATGTGAGGTGGGCCTGAGGGATATTAGAGCCCGTGAGGTGGGGTTTTAGTAGTCGACCTGAGGAATATTGGAGACTGTAAGGTGGGGTTTTAGTTTGTGGGCCTGAGAAATGTTGGAACCCGTGAGGTTTATTTGAGGATTTTATAGTATAGAGCTGACCAGAGGAGAGGGTTTATTGTTAATTGAGAATTGGAGCTTGAATTAGAACAGAGGAGCCAGTTTATTGTTAATTGAGAAACATTTTTTTTGGGTTAATTGGAGCATTATTGGAGCTTGAATGTGTATATAAGAAGTTTCCATGACCAATAAAAATGCGGTGGAGAGAATTTGGAGACTAATCAAAAGGAGAACTAGGATTTTGGAGTTTCATAGGTCTTCATCGGAGTCACATGTACAATTAATGTGTTTATTTTGGTTTGATTTAGGAGTGCAGGGTATCTAATTAGGAACTAGTTGCTATAAGCTTGTATATTTGCAGTTTTTTGTACATTTATGCAATGTTACACTTGGAATTCTAGGTCCCTCCATCAACTTGACCTACATGGCCATACAAACCTTGACATTGTTAGATCTGAAACAATTTTCTTTATGTGTTTTTGCTTGGCTCTCAGATCTAGAATAAACAAATATCAAATATCAAATTCTCAATTGACTACTTCTAATATTGAAGATAGGTGGATTTTTAGGGTGCACAATGTTTGGTCTCTTCCCCTCAGCTACACAATACAAGTATTTGCGTGGATCATTATTTACTAGGGGATACCGTCTATATATCATTTGGCTAAGAGCAAGCTCATTGATGCTCTTTTATTAGTGTATGGTTGTCCAGAGATAACAAAGCACATTTTTTGGTACTACATGTATTCCAAGAGATGTTGGAAATACTTTCAAGATCAACAATGAGTCTTGTTTCAAGGGAATCTTCATTGACAAGTTGCACTGTTGGGTGCTTCATGATACATAGTGTGCTTTGCATTCTCCAAATTTAGCACTACCTTAGAATCATTTATGTTATCACTTGGTAATTTTCCTGACTGTGAGGGAAAATTCCCTAGGTAACATTTTCAAACCAGACTTTAGGATGGAAACTGACCTTTCCAACCAGAGGGGGCTCCCTCAATGAAATTTTGACATAGTGTCCAGATATTTAAATAGGGCAGGGTTTATATTACTAGTGAATCCCCTCAAGGCATGTTTCTGAAAGGAGATTCACTAGTGAATCCCTTTTCAATAGTATCAAAATCTCTCCCGAGTGTTGTAATTTTGTTAGAAAAGATTGCATCCTAAGATGTCAATACCAAACTTTAACCTGAGAAAATACAAATTATTTGGATATTGTTAATAAGTTGTGCACATTGGGCCCTACATCAATATGATTTTTAAGAAAGGCCTATTTCCTTGCATGTTTGTAGATGTCAAACCAGAACGAAACTTGCTAGAATTCAACTAAAATATAGCTTATTTTCCAGAGTGTATATTTCATGCATCTGGACTTTATTTGATATTCATGATTATCAAATTGAAGGTCTTGAAAAATATCATAACCTTGAAAAACAAGTTTTGGGGAAGTTTACATTGAATACATAAAATAACAAGTTTTGGTATGGGACTTGTATTGATTGCAAAAAGTAAATCTTTATGTCAAAATGTCATGAAAAACAATGTTATAGAGAAGGAAAAATAGTATGACTATGAAACAATGCTCAGGAAAAGGAAATCCATAAAACCTAGTGAAAATTCTTGTCATACCAATGGACTAGCCTTGGCTCATTGGTGAGGTCAAGAGAGTATGAATCAATCCAACGGGGTTCTATTCTTGCTTCAGTTTTTCCCACCCTAATGGCATCTCTCAAAAAGGGATGAGGCTAGGTGAAGGTACAATGCAATTTTTTCATAAGAATGAACCCTTAGACCCAACACCCTAGTTGAAGTAAGTCCATGTTATGAGGTGAAACTCTCAACCTCATATCATGTTTTGCAATGAAACTTCCAAAAAAAGGCATGCCATATTCTGTTGGAATTGAGAAGAACCAACCAAACTACTTGGATGACTAGGAAGCCAATGAAGGGTCTCTCATCCCTAGTGGAGGGCCTATGACACATTATAGAAGCTCTTAGGTTTTCCTTGTAAAAGACATGGTTCATTGGAGAAGATATAGTTGGCTAGAAAGCTAAAACATGTTCCTAAAGAGCCCAAAGGAAAAATTAAAAACATGCAACTAGATGATGATGAAAAGTTTGAGAGGTAGCATATTTACATACTATTGTTGCTCAGTTACTTTTGAATAATACTAGTGCATTTATTTTTTATTATTTATCTTCATGGAGGTTGAGTTTTGTCATTATGGACCAAGTTACTAAGTGTAGTTGTTTTAGACTAATTCTTGGTCTAGAAATATGATGGACCCTTTCTAAGGGTGAAATTAACATTTTTAGAGAAAAACAATCATAATAAAAGAATAGTTAAGCTTCATTTATTTCTAAAAAAGATGATTTGTCTAGGAATTCAATTGTCACTAGAAGGAAGCTCCAAGACATGTTGAAATTGACATGTCCATTGGAAGTTCAACAATCAACTTTATTAGATTATGAGTATACTTTTTTTATCTCCCTAGAAAAAAAACATATATTCATTAATAAAATTAAAAATACATTCTTCATATGTTGAGTAGCATGTCAAAATTATTTCATCAGGATCCCCGAATTCATAAAATAGAGTAATCCCACTGGAATTACCCCTCCCAAAAAGCCAGAACATAATAGAGTCCCAAAAGTCATCACCATATAGTCCTCAATAAATATCCCTATAGGTAAAAAAAAAATCTCCCCAAAAGTCCCAAAGATGGTTTAAAAGTAGATCAACCATCAACTGAGCTCATAAGAGAGCACAATATTCATATAACAACCATCATATACCCATTAAAGGGATAAAAAAAATATGCCAAAAAAATCTACAATAGATTCCATGAAAACATAACTCCTCACGAGAGAAACCATAGAAAGGAAGGATGATCATAATTTGAGAATTGTCTCATCCTCAATCTCCCAGATATGTCATTGATCTGCATTCAATGAAAAACCATCCTTGGAATGCCTATCTTCTAGCTCATTTTTCTTCTTAACGACATGATGAAAATAATTTTGGTTTAAAAAAACTACAAATGATTGGATATCCTAAAAAATAGGCCTTAAACAAATGTTTTTATAAAGAGAAGACTCCCTACATCCAATTAATAATCACTAGGGAATACCCAAATATTTGAAAATTTACAACATCTTTTCCAACCAAAAGAAAAATAGTTAACTTCTGAGCCATCAATTCATCTATGTTTTGTAGTAGGAGGGAAAGTGCCCAATACTTTAGTCATTTCCTCAATTGCCCACTCCATGCTCAATTTTCAAACCTATAGAAACCACACGATACTATAAAATTACAATATGGAGATAAAATAGTTTTTTGATAAATTGATTCCAGCAAAATTTAGATTTGAGTATCATATTTTAAATCATGTCGTTGAAAGAATGCAGGCTAGTTCAAATATTTTTGTTCTCTATGCCTCAGAATACCAATCATCTGATTTTCTAGCTTCAAATGTTTTGTGGATGATGATGAATTGCATTGTTTCTCATCTTGGAGGTTTTATTAATACAAATTCCCCCCCTTTTCTGTAAAAAAAACATATTTTAAAAGATGGGAACCCGTTGGTTAGAGGTTACTCAGAATAAATTCACCATCTCACCTACATTTAATGTTTCCATCACATTTAATGTTAGAAGAGGGTGACAGTACCTTGCCAACTCAAAATACATTAATAACTTTCACTAATATTGAATACATAAGATATAATCAATCTACCAGCTCTTTTGACAAGGAGAGGATAACCTTCTCACCACATATGGCACCACAAACACCCCAAGTTTCCTCTAGACCACAACCCAACAGACGCTAATAGAAGATGATAGATATACATATAAGAAAATTATTTTAGATAGTTCTTTGTGGGTATGACATAGGATAGATATTAGCTTATAACTTCATAGGCTACCCAACCTTTGTATTTTATTCTTGATATAGTTTTTTTTTTTTTAAATGCATCTTATATTTCATTCATACCCACAAAGAGAAGCATCATACAATTTTAAATTACCTGGACAAAGAAAAGACATGTGAGCTTCACCTCCAAATATATGCAAGAAGAGACAACATGCTTGCTTTGGTTCCCACTGCAAGAGAGTAGTTATTTTCTAAAAATTCCCTTTCTAGCATGATATGGAACGACTAAGTCAGATTTACCAATTTGCAATTGACACCAATGTAACATGGTGGCATATCCATGAAGGGTTTCCTTGCAATTCCTTTTCCATAAGGAGATGCATGTTAAATGTGTGTTGTCCTATATGCTCTTTCTTGCTTGTATAATCATCCATTTGTCCCCAAATATGACCCCTTTCCAGTCAAGGAGGGGCATAAAGAGTAAGGAATGAAACTTCCATCCTTTCTAAAAATCATTGGGCTACCTTACAACCCCACAAGACATGTTAAATTATATTAGGATTCTGGCATATCAAGCAACAATGATCTTTAATCTTAGAGTGATGAAGCATATATTTGATTGCATTCTAACATCAATTTATGGTCCACCTAGGATTTTTTATTGATTTCTTTGATTTTCATGATCTCTTTCTAGCTGTAATTATTTTTTGAAGAATTATGATAATAAATCAGTGCTCAACTAAAGAGGACCATCTTCAACTTTCTTCTCCTACTTATTTTTTACCTCCTCTTCTTGAAGTAAAAGGAGTCTATCCTTGCTTCTCTATTAATGTTTCCAAACCTTCAACCTTGTGCTCCCCCCAAAAAATCTTTTGTTTTTTAAACTTCTACTTTGATTCAGATCCAACAATTCCTTTCTTTAGCCATTTGTTGTTCCTTAGATTGTTCTTTTGGTAATAGTTTTTCATGTTTCCTTCCTCTTATAGTTGTATGAATAGGGTAGATGATATTCTTTGATCTCTCTTCAGTAATATAGGTGTAGTCTTGCATTACCTTCTGCCTTTTGCCACTTTCTTCTGTTTCAGTTTACTTGTCTTTAAGGCCTCTTGTTTTTCCTTTGTTAGAGTTTCTTTCCAGATGGCAATGTTTCCAAATGGATTCTTGCATGTCAATGATATATTTTCAATCTACTTATTTCTTTTATGGATGATTAGGTTGTTATAAGTTGAGGCAAGCTGACAATCCCTTCTCCTAGAACATGTGCACAATTACTAGTATATTGAGCTACCATCTTGTCTTTATTGAATTTTAAAACCTCTAAAAAACAATCTCCCTAAGATATTTCACATGGTTTTAAAATCGGATCCATGCCATACTTCTTAGGGAAGGTTTGATATACTCTCCTAAAGAGAGGTTCTTATGGGAGAGTCTTCCAATGGGTTGAATCCTAAAACAACCTATCTCCTCTAGTGAACCTTGGTAACCCCTTCAAAAATTGTGCCTTTATCTTGTTGAAATGGAAAATAATAACAAACTACCCTATGGTAACATGGTTACCAACATACCTCTGCTGAATCATGGAGGTTCCGAACTTTTGAATCCATCTAACTACGGTTTGTGTTATCAGATAAATCGCTAGGTGCAGACACTAATAGATCTCCCTAGATCCACCTGGATCTAGAACAAAACAGGAAAGGACACGACTCTTTCCCTAAGTTGTGGTCATTGAATCTACTACTAAGAAGGAATGAGTGACATACCTTTATATCGCTTCCTTAGGTCTTTGTTGTTCTTGCTTCGCTCTGGTGCTCTTGTGAAATCAGGTCCAAGACAACACAAACCAACCAAAGTGAAGATAGCCAAGTATATTCAATGTCAACCTATGCATATAATCAAGGAGTTATACAATAAAATAAGAGTGATTTTATGGGAAAGGGACATGTCGTTGTATTATATTAAATGAAAGTAGAAGATACAACCAGATCGCCTTGATGTCATAAGATTCCTTTCAGTGACCCTTGGTTCCAACACACACACTTGCTCTACATTTGCATGAAGAAGATCCAGTATAACTTGATAGACCAAATAGAGTCTTCAAGCTTCTATGCAAGCAGATTTCTTCACACAATTCTTTCACCAATTCTTCATTCAATATTGCTTAACCTTTTCCAGAGAAATCTTTCAATATATAGGAGAAGGAGAGATGGTTGAATGGATGAGGATGATCCCACTAAATCTGAGAAGTCAGTAGGATGCCAACCATGTGGATGCCAACTCATTTTCTAGAAGATTCCCTTCTAGAACCTTCGTGACCTCTTCTCTTTTCCAAGCTTTGAAATAGGTTCGCACCCTACCTATAGAGCAGACTATGAAAAATTCACACCCTAAGTGTGGGTTGCCTGCGAGAATGAAGGATTTTCACACCCTATAACATAGGCAGCTTGCAAACTCATCTTAAAAATGTGTTTTTTGGAAGAAGACAACAGTCACTTTTCTCAGGCAAAAAATCCTTGTGGGAGACTGAATACATCACTTGTAGGGACATCACCAGAGTGACCAAAATCATGTGTAACATAATGCCCCCCAAAGTATGAGGCTGGAACTTGTGACAGCCAAAATACTTTGTAAAATGCACGTGTGTGTCAGAAAAAAGGATCACACCTAATCAGAAACCTGTAAACAACCAAGCATTTACAGAATCTAATACCAGTTCTGGGGTAGGCATTCCCATGCTCAGATCGCGAATGAATGGAATCATAAACGTAGGTCATGGTCACCAATCATACACCATGGATCCATGTCGTTAAAATGCTACATAGCCACCAGGAATAAACTGTGGATCTATGTGAGAAGACTTGAATTAAGACATAGCCACGTGACATACAAAGTGGATCTATGTGCCGATACAAATCATACATATTCCATCGCAACCTGGATAAAAAAGATGAGACCCATCGTCTTCAATCCCGTCACCTGAAAGTACGAATCTAGCCATGCGATTACATGTGTTGAAGTCGAACATGGTAGAAACCACTTGATTACCAGTAATTGATGAAAACTGTTAACAAGTGCGAGAGAAATAACCATTGATGTCAATGACTCCTAAGGTATCGAAGTACAATCCGAATGAATGCGAATGAATGAGCTGAAGTCAAGCACTCGGTGGAATCTCTCGATCAGGGGTCAATGGTGTGAAACCCATGTCGAAAGCGAAGAGACCTGCCATCAAGGCATGCAGATTCCAAGGTACTAAATGATTTCTATGTCTCATTTCCAGATAATGAGATGGAGTCGACGGAACGAGACTCGTCATAGGAGGGTCTTGATGTATCCCCCATCAATGACATGAAATAAGTAACAAATTTTGAGGGTGAAACAAAGTATGAATATGGGTTGAAATGGACACAGGGAAGGACGACCTAGTAAGAATGGACAATTGTAGATGGCTGACTCAATAAAGGGCTTGTTTGAACTTCTCTTGAACATATGAACGACACGACCAAGGAATTGGCAACACTGACTCAAAGACGACCCAAGATATTACCTTGTAGCAAGTCGAACAAGAGACAAATGGATTTCTCAACCCGGATTCAAATGATGAATAGGGGGTGTCATGTTCAAGAGTGACACTTACTGCCATTAATATGAATACGAAAACATATCCCTTTCCCAAAATCCCCCCCACCATTTCTGGCGAGTACCTCTTTATTTTTACACAAGCTTGAGGAGGATAACATATGCTTGTTGATGTAAGATCATCCTTCGGATGAGTCCCTCAGAGTATATTTAATGAACCCTAGGAAGGAGTGGTTCGGTCCCATTACGGGTCTTTCGATGTTTGTTTAACGAGTCCAAGGATAGAAAACTCGCGGGTTTTTCATGTTTTGAGAGTCTGAAAAACACTTAAAGAGAACTCTCCCAGTTCCTTTTTCGTAAAAGAGTTCGACGAGACTGAAAAAGTGATAAAATATCGTCCGTCGAACGTTTTCTTCAAATACTTTAATGAGCGTGAAAAGAACAAGATCGCTCGACAATCTTTTCATTTTTATGGAGCGTGAAAAGAGCTTAAAGGATACTCATTTACGTTCGTCGTTTTCATGTTACCATGATGATTAAGAAAAGATGAGAAAAATTTTACTCGGTTACGTTCTCATATATTTTCAAGCGTGAGAACAAACGAAGACTGAGCTCGAGGTTTTTTCTAAAAAACCCTAAAAAAGTAGTCGTACATGTGACAAAAATAAAAAGCACCCGTAACCCCTCGTTCGGACTTCAAAGTTGCTATATCTGCAAAAAACCACACTCACAAGGCTATTAGGGTATTAGGTTTTATAAACAAAGCAATAAAAATAATATAAAAAATCAATACAAAATAGTAAAAAGTGAATAAATATGGGTGAAAAGGACTTTTTACCATTTCATTGTTACTTTGCCAAAAACTTGTCAAACATACCTAATTTTCCCCCAAATTTCTTTGCTCAATTACGGGAGGCACAAGCGATCATTTGATGAATGGTTTCAGCCAACGAGGTAATCTCTTGATTCTCTAACTTTTCCATGGTTTATTTATGGTTTTTATTGGCAATTTTTTGGGTTTTGAGTCCATTTTAGGGTCGAAACATGCGCCCAAGCATTCTCGTAGGTGGGCCATGTGGGACCTACGAGAATCTAATATTCTTGCAGGTGGGCTTCAGGGCACCTGCAAGAATATTGCACTGTGCAAAAGGTCCACCTGCGGTGGCCGAAAAATGGATTTTAAAGTGAGGTTTTGCTCATTAAAAATTATGCAAGAGTTTAAAACAAGTTGCTGACTTCCCTCTCATGTCTCCTTTGCAGGTGTTTGACCATCACAATGTTGGAATGGAGATAAAGAGAACATGAGGAGGATGATGCCATTGCCAGGAATTACCCAGGTATAGTCACTGCCCTCCTAGACTGTGGGCTCTTGAAATTTTTCAGGTTTCCGGGCATGAGAGCCCAACTCAGATTGTTGGAATACCTGGTCCACATGTGGGACGTGGATCAACAATTATTTCACGTGGGAGTCCATACACTGACTCTAGATATTGAGGATATCTATTTTATGACGGGGTTGTCACAACATGGATACCATGCTACTTTGACCGGAGGTAGAGGTGGCAGACTCCCTATGAGCGAGTATTGTTGCCAATATTGTGTTCCCGAGGCAGAGAGAAGCAAGGGTAAGGTTTCCATTTGTGGGGTCCAAGATCTGACCCTACGGACCATCTTGTTTACTATTTCATGCATAGCTGGGAGTGTAGCTCCACACATGGCTTTCCAGAGCTATTTCCAGTACTCCATAGAGTGCACAGAGCCTCGGGTTTTTAACTGGTCGGACGCAGTTCTCCGCAGTATGAAGAGACAATTGACAAAGTGCAAAAAGGGTGACTTGAAGCAGTTTAGGTATGTGTCACTTTTGGTGTCATTCTTCCTCGAGAGGGTCCCACTGCTGCAGCTACAGGTTGATTGGGGTTTACCGGCCCCACAGGATCCGAGGATGCTGAGGTGGTGAAACCTCATGGCTCGACATGTAGCAGGGCCTATAATCAAGTATAATGATTCATTTTTTGACTGGTTGAGGCCCCAGATGCTGATGATCGACGACTACGCATATGCCGGTTTGGATTTTCGAGGGCATTTGGATTTGGTCCTGCCTGAGGATGCTCAGTGGGGTGACTTAGGGAAGAAGTATACATTTTGTTCTTTTTAAATGTTTTTTCAAATTTTATCATATGAAATGTTTTTATGTTTATCCAAGAACTAATCCAAAAAATTATTTTTGATGACATAGATGTGGGGCCGTATCGACCTCCAGGAACGTCTCCCATTCAAAGGTGAGGAGAAGCGACTCCAGTGGCGAGATGGGATGCCCAAGACTACAAGGAAGTGGAACAGAACTTAGAGGGGTTGACCGCGGATGTCTTGGATATTGCTATTGGGGAGATCCCGAGACGTTACCAGTGCCATACTGTGGGTGTGTCTGAGTCTCTCAGTTGACTGCTCCATAGGGTAGCCTGAGCAGTTGTGTGTTATCATAAGCGTCATCTGTGATGCTATTTTGTAGAAGCTATGGGCTTCGTATTTTGAGATTTTGATCCTTGGATAGAAACTTTTTGTAAAGTTTTATCGTTATATACATATATACGGCTTCTACCAGTTTATTTTGTCTTGTGTTATACATGTGATGTGCGATTGGTTTATAAAAGTCCCAAATGTTTGTCTAACACATAGTTAGCTAAGGCGTCAGTCAATGTATTTAGACATCTAGGAATGTGCTGATATTTGATATAATCAAAATAACGTTCCAAGAGGTGAATTCGTAAATATACCCATAATAAAGTAGGACTTCAGATAGCATAGACATTACTTAACTATAGTACTACTAGCTGCAAATCAAGTCGTATAACTAGGTGGCAGATATCAAGTGAAATAGCATCAATCAACAATTCAATGACGACGTTATATTCTTCAATATTATTGGTCGCACGACCGAGGCACACACCTCGTAGACTGATAAGTTCGTTTGTAGGGGCGTAAATTGCCCATGGAGCAGAAGCAAGGTTCTGATTACTACGGCTAGTGCCATCGACGAAGCAAATGTGGGGTGGTGAAGACTCCGACATCTGGAAACCAAGCACAACGCAATACAAGCGGTCGAGGGAAGAGACCAAATAACGAAAAAGAGTACTAAAGTAACACACAAAAAGTATGATACAATAAAATACAAGCACTCATGCACAGGTGATCTTAAGCATAGTATTTCTTTAAGTACAACCCATTTCTGGGTTCACTCAAAGGGATACCGTCGTAGTCCACCAACTCATAAGCTCCTTTTTCCAAAACTCGTCTGACGATAAAAGGACCTCGCCACATAACTTCAAATTTTCCAGCTCCTAGCATATCCCGATCTTATTCGTAAAGGAGAACCAGATCACCTTCGGAGAAAACGCATGGCTTGACATGTTTGTCGTATTGGGCTTTGACGCGTTTCTTCTGGGCTTCTATAACTAGGGTGGCATCGCGACGGGTTTTGTCTAATTGCATGAGATATAATAGATGTTCTTCTTAGAAAGAAGTGTTTGGGAGAGGTTCGATGGCTAGTTTTAGGGAGGGTATCTCGCATTCAATTGACAAGATGGATTCTAGAACATAGACTATCTGGAATGGTGTAAACTCGGTAGTAGACTTAACGAATGTCCGGTAAGCCCACAATTCTAAAAACAACATCGTGTGCCAACTCGTTTTGTGAATCCCTATCATTAGTCAAAGCATGGTAATGAGGATTTTGTTTATTGCTTCAACTTGGTCGTTGGCTTGTGGGTAATAGGGTGTTGAGTTTTCATGGCGAAGACCCAAATTTTCAGTGAGTTCTGACATTATGAAGTTTCTAAAGTGGCTACCATGGTCAGTAACAATAGCTTGAGGAACACCAAACCGAGAAATGATGTGACTGAATATAAATAATGCTGCAGTCCTTCCGATATTGTCGAATGTTGGCATTGCCTCGACCCATTTCGTAAAATAATCTACGACTACAATAATGTATCCATGCCCCTCGACTGAGTGAGGGTGACATGTCATGAAATCGATACCCCATTTCACAAAAGGACCAACGAAGACCACAGGGTGTAGAGGAGTAGGGTGTGATCATATTTTATTATTGTAGGTTTGGCAAGCATGACATTTTTGGACGGAAATTATACAATCGTTGAATAAAGAAGGCCAAAAATACCCCGCTTGTAAGATATTCTGGGCAGTAGCATACCCAGACATGTGATCACCACAAGCTCGAGAATGGAATTCATTTAGGGATTTCTCGGCTTCGTCAAATGTGAGGCAGCATCGAAAAGCGGAGTCGATCCCACGACGATAAAGAGTATCACTGAGGATAATATACTGATGGGCTTGGTAGCGGATTCAACGACGGTCAGTGCTAGACAAATTGGGCCAGAAAGTCTCGGTTTGGAGATATATGATGATATCTCCATACCAAAGGTCATCGAAACTGATCAGGAAAAGGGATTCATCGAGTAATGAATCATCTGTGACATGTTCCATCTCAGAGCAGGGAAGGTCGCATATCAACTCGTCAAACACCAAGGATTTCTTGGACTTAGCGTGTTGGAATTCTAAGTCAAACTCTTGGAATATTACAATCCATTTGGAGTATTTTCCCCCTAGCAATTGGCGTGTAAGAATGTGTTGCATAGGGTTGCAGTTAGAAATTACCGTAGTCCTGCGAGAAAGGATATAGTGCCAGAAACGTTGAACAGCCTGGATAGCTGCCAAGGCCAGTTTTTCAACATGTAAATACTTGGTTTCAGTAGTCGTGAGACTCCGAATTAAGTAATAGATGACATGTTCATCATGAGAATCATCCTCCTGAACGAGAACCATAACGATGGTATAGTCCAAGGCTGCGAGGTAAAGGAAATAATCCCGACTGTAATCAGGTGGGAAGAGTAGTGGGGTACGTGTCAAAGATAGTTTCAAAGCTTCGAAAGATTTGTCGGCAGTGGAATCCCATACGAACTCAGAACCTTTCTTGAGCAGTCGCGTAAATCCAAGAGTTAGCTCAACATAGTTCGGGATGAAACGACGGAGAAAGTTTGCCTTCCCTTGCAAACTTTGTAACTGGCGAAGTGAGGAAGGAGGAGGGAGATTGAGAATCACCTCGACCTTCAAAGGATCTACCCTGATCCCTTGACGTGAAACAATAAAGCCCAAAAGTCAACCAGATTCTACGCAAAAAACACATTTGTGGGGATTCAAGCGTATCTGGTAAAACAGACATCGAAGGAAAATGGTGCGGAGGTGTATTGGATGATCTACACGGCGCATGGAATGAGTGGGTAAGTCATCGAGATATGGATGCACAATGTGCTTTATATCATGAAAGGCATAAGACATAGCACGTTGAGAAGTTGCACTAGCATTCTTTAAACCGAATGGAAGTTTCCGGTAGGCGAAAGTTCCCCAAGGACAAATAAAAGTGGTCTTGTGTTGGTCCGCGAGTACGATATTGATTTGATTATATCTGAAGAAACCATCCATCAAAGAGAAGATTCCACTTTCAGCACAATCGTCAACGATCTGGTCAACGAAGGGGGTAGGAAAGTTGTCTTTAGGACAAGCTTTGTTAATGTATCTATAATCAACACACACACAGATTGTGCCTTGTTTCTTGTCAATCGGAACAAGATTGGAAACCCAGTTAGTTAGAGCCATAGGGTAAATAAAGCCAGCTTTGAGAAGTTTCTCTACTTCAATCTTGATAGCGGCTGCTTTACGTGGGTGGACTGGACGAAGTCGTTGCCGGACAGGTTTAGCGCCCGGGTGTAACTTAATCTCATGTACCACAATGTCGGGGTCAATCCCCAACATTTCTTCATAGCTCCATGCGAAGATGTCACAAAATTATTGGAAAAGAGACTTGTAGGTGA
>ML860607.1:4335-24688 GCA_009831015.1 Picea engelmannii
AGATAATTTTAATTTTAATAATATTATAATATTTAAATTTAATAATTGGAAAAGTAAATAACATCATCCAAATTAAGAATTAAATTTAAACTAATTATAATTATAATGTACCGCTATAAAAATAATTAATACAATATAAGGTGACAAGATAACTATTTTAATGATATTACATAGTTTAAAATTAAATTTAATAAAAATAATTAATATAATATAAGTGACATTATAACTATTATTTTATTATTTTAATGATATCAAAATATTACAGAAGTCGAAATTAAATTTAAATAATACTTTAATGATATCACATAGGTTAAAATTAAATTCAGTCTAACCTAGTCAACGATAAAATAAAATAACCCCATACAAATTAAAAATTAAATTTAAACTGACTAACCTAATCAACCATAAGTTAAAATAAAATAGCGCCATACAAATTAACAAATTAAATAAATAAATAACAGTAGACAAGTTGAGAATTAAAAATTAAATCTAAACGGGTGGTAATTAATCAGAATGAAAATAATTTGTACATCCTCATGCATTAAGAAAAGACAACCTTTCGAGAACCTCGCACATTCAGCCCCCCTCCCAATACAAGGGGGAGACAATGTTCTGGATTTTCCATTTTGTTACCGTCAAAACATGGAGTTTTTCAGAAGTTTCTTGTGTTGTGTATCATTGTTTGTTCAACCATTGACGCCTTGGAATACACGATAGAGAAATTGGACTTATTCGACGTCTTGATTTGTTCATTTGTACAGTGATATGATTCTTGGTGCTGCTGGCGGCTGTGTTGGGCTTCGTGAAACCCATAACTTTAATTTTAAAAGTTGAATAATTAATCTAAGTGTTAGATTGAAATATAAAATCGTTTTATTGGTATAATAATAAATCTTTTTTCTCCTAAAACGTTTAACCCATAAGCAAAAAAAATATCATTAAACAATAAAATTAAATGTTAAATGAAAGCAATGGAAATCTTTTTTTTATTTGGAGACCAACAATATGGTCTTCTCGAACTTCGCTATAAAAGATTTGTAGACATATTGTTCATGCATATGGGGAAGTTTCTTGTGTTTTGAAATGGTTGTATTCAAAGATCGAAAAACATCGCCTTCTCATTTAGGTGTCCAAGCTTATGATGTCACAATGTTATGTTATATTCACTCTTGTAAAAGTTATTTATATTTTTCTATCACTAATGATTCCACGCTTTATGTGTAAATATAGATATACAATCTTCACTTGCTAACTACTTAGTTGAAATTCTATTTTTTCTTTAGATTTGGAACATGTCTTATCTCTTTCAACTACCACTGGTTTCCATTCTTTTGCTTTATTTGTATCTTTCTCATTCCAATTATTTTGCATGGTGCATCATCACCCAAATGAACTTGTCCAAAATCACCTTGAACATAATCTAGAAAATGTTTCTTATGGGGTGTGGCATGGAATGAAGCTCTTGAATCTACTACCCAAGACTCAGAAATATTATCTATAGAAAGAATCAAAGCGTCTTGTAACACCTCACCTGTTACATTTGCTTCCTGATTTTTCTCATGTTGTCCATCTCTTTGTTTCTTTGGAGATTTATAGTCTTTCTTTAGATGTCTTTTCTTCCCGCAATTCCAGCACTCTATCTTTCTGAGTCTGGATTTGGATCTTCCCTTCCTAGACTTCCCGTGGTTCCATGGACTCTTTCCTCTTTCCCTTTTTCTACCCCTGTTTTCCACAATCAAAGCATTACCTGCTATCTCACATGTATGTTTCTTTCACATTTCCTCGCTAAGGATAACACCGACAACATCATCAAACTTTAAGGTGTTTGGACCAAAGACAAAGTTACTTACAACCATGACCAAATTATTCCATCTTTCTGGCGATGAAGATAGAATCAAAAGATCCCTAATCTCATCATCAAAGCTCACTTTTACAGAACTTAACTGAATAGTGACCGTGCTAAACTCATTTAAATGGTCAGTAACAGACTCACCTTCTAACTTCTTGTAACACCTCATAGACCCACCTTCTAAACTCAATGAAGCCAATTTTTTCATCAGATTCTTTGTTGTCTTTTCATTTGAAATGTTTTAAACCATTGTCGCTTCTAGGCACAATTGTATTGTTCCCAGTGCCTTTCTGTCAAGAATATCCCATTCTTCATCTTTCATACTCGTCAACTTCTTTTCTTTTCTGTTCAACGATATGTAAAGATCTTTCTGATATAGATAATCTTCCATTTGCATCTTCCACAAATGGAAGTTTTGGCCGTTAAATTTTTTGACCCTAAACTTTCCTTCTTCCACCATTTCTCCCACTCAAACTAGGAACCCTCTTTCTTTCCTGTGAATTACCTTTCACTTTGATACCAGTTGTTAGAAAAAACTAGATTGCAGAGCAATAAATAAAACAAATGCGTAAATAAAACACAGAAGATACACAATACAATAGATACATAGAAATACGTGATTCACCCAGTGTGGGATACATCCACGAGAGAAATTGTCAGGTCCTTCCTTTTTATTATCCAAAAAAATGAAGGGATACAACCTACAACACACCCATTGTAACTTCCTCTTCTTTCTCTCATAGTATCTTCTCTCAAAATACATACAATACAATACTCAGTCGCAATACAAATAGCCTCATACAAAAGAGAGTTGCCTTCTAGGGAAAAAATCCCTAACATAATCTCTACTGTCAGATCTGTGACTTAATGATGAATGATCAAGATTGACTATGAAATTACAATATATATTTACAAGACATTTTTTTCTTCGGGGGCTTCACCCCTGAAACTTCATCAGGGGACGCTACTCCCAAATCCCACAACCAGAGGGATGAGCCCCCCAGATCTTGCAGGGGGAGAAATCCCCCCCTGCAACCCCCCCCCCCTCCCCCCGCGGGGAGGGGTGTACAGTCTTCCAGGGTGTACAGTGTTCATGGGGTATAAAAACAGCTGAAAACAAAGACCTCTGAATCAAAAAGATAATCATCCTCCACAACCAACAATCCTGGCTAATAGGAAATTATATAGTGTAGTGGAACATATGAAGGAATAACAAAGGAATATCACACATAAATTACAACCACTATAGGATGAGGCCCTTGGGGTTCTAGAAGGAATAGATATTGCGCAAAGCACTACAACACTAGAGACACAAGACACCAAGGCCAAACATACTATTCTGACAATAGAGACGATGGAGGAAATATTGAACAAGGAAGAAAAAATAACAACAACAATGCAAACAATAAAGGACACCCTCCAGAAATTTACTGAGGCATGGAAGAGCGTGACACAACAGGCCTAAGTGGCTTAGGACGAGCCACACGTGAGTGTTTGGGGCATGTTAGGAAGGTAGTTTTAGGGATGGAATAGTGAGAAGAGGCAAGGTACAGGGAAAAGACACACAAAGGGTGAAGATAGAAGAAGATAGAGAAGATCAAGAAGATCCATAAAGAAGAAAGAGGAAAGAGAAGAAGACGTGGGACAAGAAAGAATAGCTAGGGTTAAATCTAGGAAAACTAGTCGAGCATGAGTTGTATCTAGCTCATAAGGAGCTATCTCCAGCCGAGCATGAGTTGTAGCCAACTCACAATGAGGTGTCAAAAGGATATGATCATAATTTATAATTATGTAAAGGGTGTCACGAGTTCAAGGGATCAAAGAGAGACCGATATAGATAAAGAGAAAGAAAGTTTTATAGTGCAGAACATTATAAAGAAGCTATAGATGTGAGGAGAATTGAATGTTAAGCATCCAATGTAGAGAAAAGTGCAACCAAGACACTTAAGGATAATAAAGAAGTCGATCTTTTGTGGACATAGCCCGCAGGGGGTTGAACCACAGTAACCCTGTGTAGAACTGTGCTTTTGGATGTTAATTCATGTTTGTAATGTGAATGTATGGTTATCTTTAAAGTTTTTTGTATGTTTATCTTTGATGCTTATGATGATATAGTAGTGCGAAATAACCATGACTATATGTTTAACCACTAAATAACATAACTATGGGTATATGTGCACATATAACTAAGTAACAAGTTTAGGTTAACAAGGGTCTAGTGTGTGAAAGGATCTTGTACATATGACACAGTGGGTTTCCAATCATTCCCTCACTGTTGCATAATCTCGGTTCCTGCAGTTCCCATAAAGATACTTCGGGTGAGACTTCTCCTGCATGCAGGTGATGCTGAAAGGGTTGTTGTCTGTAGGGTTTTGTCGGACTAAGTAAATTGAACCCAGGGTCTTGAACCTACGTATGTACATGCCAACATGCCATGTCCATTGACCATCTGCATCCAACAAGTGCACCCAAGTGTGTCTGGTGCATTGTAAATTAGTTTAACTTTACCAATGCCGAAGGAAATGTATGCCCTACCCATAAATTTAGGTAATGAAAATCATTCATTGCTTTTGGATTTAGAACTTAGAAATATTTTCCACCATAAGAGATTCGTTAATCCGTAACACAAGTATTTATAATCACTTTAGAAAAAAATCATACATTCATACACATAAAATTCATACATTCATCAACATAAAATGCAAACAATGAGATGAACATAAAAAATGTTCCATGAAATATATATATATATATATTCAACATCGTCTAAATTGTACATTGTTTACAAAATGACACCTCGTTCCCGATATGCAAAATGACAACAAGTGCCCTAACATGGAAAACAACCATATGGTGGTCTATATACATAGTGACAGTAATTAGTCAATCATTGACCACTACCACCCTCAAGAGCATCCTAAAAACATTTCTTTCGTATCTTGCTTGAGGAAGCACCTCAAGTGGTTCTAGGCCTCGACATGCTTCATTGCTCCAGATACTGCAGAAAGAAAAAACATTGTTATAAGTTTTTTTCCTCAATGAATTAAAATGCATACAAAATGATACTTTGTAATTTAACCTAAGACAAATCACCACATATGCTACTGATAATCGTGAGGGTGTTACCCTACTCCGTGACCCCAATCTCTGAGTGATGTTGGAAGTTTGGTTGTCATTGATGTAAACCCTAGACATTGGTTATGGAACCCACAGTTGATCGTGGTATATGGACATGAAGGACAACACACATAAAGATACAACACTCATAGATGGATAGTATAAATCATGTCATTTCCAATGATAGGTGGCACGTCACGTGGATCCTCATGGTTGAGGAGAAATGATTTTTTGAAGATGTGATCTGGATTTATGAGTGGAATGAAATGAATAACAAACTGAATACAATAACACAAAGATATAGAGAAAAACAACAGATATCTAGTGAACAAAAACTTCTATTGAATAAATGGAATAGGCTGAAACTGTAAAACTGCAGAACTAAAAACAACTTGCTCGGATGGTGGTATCTATTTCTGAGAAGAGATGTGGCTGCTACATGCATTCATCTGAGCATAATCATTACAATGAGGCTCCAAAGGCCCTTTTAAAACTACTCATGAATTCCAAAACCCTAGATATCCAAAAACTTAACACTAGGAGATGAAACGCCAAAACTTACGTGGGCCCCGATGGGTAAGTTGGCACCTCAAATTCACAGGGTCGTAACGTTTGATAATCGTGAGGGTGTTACCCTACTCCATGACCCCAATCTCTAAGTGATGTTGGAATTTTGGTTGTCATTTATGTAAACCCTAGACATTGGTTATGGAACCCACAGTTGATCGTGGTAGATGGACATGAAGGACAACACACATGAAGATACAACACTCATGGATGGATAGTATAAATCATGTCATTTCCAATGATAGGTGACACGTCGTGTGGATCCTCATGGTTGAGGAGAAATGATTTTTTGAATATGTGATCTGAATTTATGAGCGGAATGAAATGAATAACAGACTAAATATAATAACACAAAGATACATAGAACAACAACAGATATCCAATGGACAAAAACTTCTATTGAATAAATGGAATAGGTTGAAACTGTAAAACTACAGAACTAAAAACAACTTGCTCGGATGGTGGTATCTATCTCTGAGAAGAGATGTGGCTGCTATGTGCATCAGTCTCAGTAGAATCATTACAATGAGGCTCCAAAGGCCCTTTTAAAACTACTCATGAATTCCAAAACCATAGACATCCAAAAACCTAACACTAGGAGATGAAATGTCAAAACCTATGTGGGCCCCGATGGGTAAGTTGGTACCTCAACTTCCCAGGGTCATAACGTTTTCATACGACCTCTGTTTTAGTTGTGCGATATCCTATTTGAAAGGTATTATCAAGAAATACACATTATGTCATCAAACTTTGACTTTGTCTACAGTTTGACTGCGACAAGCCAAAAAAACACTGTTTAGGGCTCCAAAATGACCTTGGAAGTACATAAAGATGTGCTCACATGAAAAATTCCAAAATAAGCTAGTTGGATTAGGTGGGTGGCCACCAATATCCACTTAGAAGATGTGTAGGGCTTCAGACAACCCTGGAAGTGTAGAACCCACAATTACAAAGAAGTACAAAAGAACGTGTTGAACTAAAAACTGTCAAGAGGAGCCAATTGGAATAGGTGGGTGGCCACCAATATCCACCTGGATCAGTCCCCCCCCCTTAGGAAGCAACGGTATCCATTGCATTGAGTTCCCCCATCACGTGAGGAAACTTCTGCTGAATTTGGCCCCGGGTGAGCCACTTGCCTTGGTGTAGGAGCTTCCCTGCCTTGACAACCTGATAAAGATGGATCCTCTGTTGGCGAGTGCTCTTGACATGTGTGTCCACTATCTGATTAGTGGATGCATGTTCCATGCAGTCAGGGTTGAGCTCTGTTGGTTTCAATTGTTCTACGATCTCTGAGGTTACCAATAATGGTGTAAAATATGGATGAAGGAGGTCCACATTGAACACGGGGTGCAATCTAAGGAAGGGTGGAGTGTTGAGATCAAAATCATTTCTACCCACAACCTTGGTGATAGTGTAAGGCCCATAGAGAAGTGGTTAGAGATTTCGATGGGTCCCTGTAAGGCGCTCTTTCTACAAATGTAACCACACCTTGTCTCTCACCTGAAATTGGTGCAGTACCCTATGTTGATAATGGCGCTGCTTGTACTTAGCATTGGCTTTCTACAAAATATCATGGACTTGTTGGCAGATGTGTTCAATCCGCTCAATGAATCTGGTGGCTTTGTCATCCTTAGAATAAACATGGGAAGATTACTCCTGTGTGGTTGCAAGAGGTAGTGCAACATCAATGGGACCCAAGGGTTGGAATCCCAGCCCCACCTGAAATGGGCTATGGATGGTGTAGCTATGGAGAGCCTTGTTGTAGTTTTGTTTAACATAGGGAAGACTCTCATCCCTTGTACACAAATTCTTAGAGTTATACATGCGCAGGATGTGCACAATCATCTGGTTGATGACCTCTATTTGGCCATCGGTTTGAGGGTAGAAGGCAGTGGATTTAGTGAGCTTGGTTTCCAACAGTGACCAGAGACTTGACCAAAATGTGTTCAGGAACTTGTTGTAATGATTGAAGATGATGGTCTGTGGTATCCCAAAATGGACCCACACTCATTCGAAGAAGAGCTTGGAAGTATCTTTCACTGTGATTCTCTTCTTGCAGGATGTGAGAATGGCCATCTACGAAAAATTGATCAACTTCCACAAATAAGAAATCATTTCCTTGATTGGTGGAAGGAATCCCAAACATGTAATCCATCGAGATGGATTCCAAAGGCCTCTTAGTAGTAGGAAGAGGGGTGTATAATCCTTTCTTCTTGATGTCTAGCTTGGAAATGATACAGGCAGTTCAAGATATGATATACTTGCTGATGTCTTGTCGAAGTTTTGGCCAATAAAAATGTTTATGTAGAACGACCACAATTGTATCCACGCCAAAATGTCCTTCCATTCGACTGTAGTGAGCCTCCTAAATCATCTTTGCATGCTCACTTGTAGGAACACAGAGATGGCCCAAATGGCATAACAGTCTGTCCTGAATGTGAAAATCGGTGACATTCACGCATGTACCCAAGAGATGATAGGTGGTGGCGAAGTCTAGATCTTGCTGATAAAGTTGGGGCCACTCAAATGCCTCATGCCCACATGAATGGAGCATGGTGGTGAGTTCAACCATGGGAGGTCGAATGAGGCAGTCAACGACATGATTTGTGCTCCCTGTCTTATACTTGATGTTGAGATGGAGCTGCTGTAGGTAGGTGGACCACTTATGATGGAAATCATTTTGCAACTTCCCATGTGTTTGTCTACAGAGGCTTGTGATTAGTGTGGATGATTGTCTCCTTTCCCAGATTGTAATGTTTCCATTGAAAAAATGGTAGGGTATTTCCAGACAGTATATGAGAGTGTCTCACTATGGTATGCTATCGAATGATTGTGTTGGGTGATAACTGTGCCTACAACATAGTTAGATGCATCAGTCTCGATCTCGAACGATTGTTGTAGATTGGGTAAGGAGAATATTGGAGTTGAGCACAAGCGATGCTTCAGATAATCAAATGCTCATTGTTTTTCCTTCCCCCACACAAAATTTTTCCTGCCACCTCCCTTGGTCACTTGGATGACAACCCATGCAATATGGGATAATCCCAACACAAACCGTCGGTAGAAGTTGGAAAGTCCCAAGAAGCTCCAAAGATCGTTTAGTGTTGTCGGGGCTAGCCAGTCACGGATAACTTGGATCTTAGCTAGATCAACATGTACCCCATGCTCATTGACAATGTAGCCCAAGTATTGGACCCTATTCATGCCAAAGAAGCATTTTTCTAGGTTGGAATATAGCTTGTGATTCCATAGAGTGCTCAAAACCTATTGAATATGTTGCATGTGCTCCTCCCAAGTTCCGCTGAAGATGAGGATATCATCCAAATAGACCACCACCAAAGAGTTGGTGAAGGGTATTAATACATCATCCATTAACCTCATGAAATTGGTTGGTGTATTTGTTAATCCAAAGGGCATGACCAGCCATTCGAAGAGACCTTATTTATATTTGAAAGTTGTATTCCATACATCAGTTGGTTCGATGGGAACCTAGTAGTAGCCAAAATTTAATTCAATCTTGTTGAAGAAATTCCCCCCCTTGATTTGGTCAAGAAGGTCATCAATTCTGGAAATCAGGTACCGATTACTGAGTGTGATTTTTTTTAATGCTCTATAATCAATGCAGAGCCGTTAGGTCCCATCTTTCATATGAACCAGTACAATCAAGATTCCACAAGGGGAGGAGTTGGGTGTGATGTGCCCCTTTTGAATAAGATCTTGGATCTGATGCTTGATTTCGTCATTTTCCATCAACGAGCGATAATAGACTGGTCCATTAGGAAAAGTTGCATTGAGGGTTAGATCAATTGGATGCTTGACTTGGTAGTGCTTCAGTACCCCGATGGGTGAGGAGAATATGTCTTTGTACTCTTCCATGATACCATCCACTTGCTTCTGCTGCAAAGAGAGGCTCTATGTAGAGGCCACAGATGTGGAAATGACCTTCTGCTTATTGTGAGCATAGATCACAAAGAATACGAATTCCCAGTCTGTGAAATTCCTTTACTGCATTGCTTAGCAGAGATTAAAGAAATAGCGGTAAGTGAAGCTGCCTCTCGTATCCTATACAATTTTCTACCCAAAGTAATAATAACACTGCAGGATCTAGACTCATACAGAACATGTCGCTTCCACAAATATGGTTGTCCTAAAATAACATCACAAACTTCAAGGGGAGAAATATTACATAATACCTCATCTTTGAAAGGATTGTTGTCATAGGGCAGACAACACTATTGGCTAACACATAGATCTCTTCCTTGGTGAAGCCATCCGATGGTGTAGGGTTGCAGGTGTGGCTTCATCGGAAGGTCCAACAACTTGATGACCTTTGTTGAGATAATATTCTTTTGACTACCACTATCGACAATGAAATGAAGCGGATCCCCCTTTACCCACATCTGTGAGTGAAAGAAGCATTCCCATTTCTATGTTTCTTCTGGTTCACTTGGCTGAAATTTGATGGTACTGACAATGGCACTGGGTTCAACATCGATAATCCACTTCCCTCCTTCTATATTTGATTGAGAGTCGGAATCTTCCTCTGACTCGGAAGCTTTCAGCTCGGCCACCAGTGACTTCTTGGAGAGACATTCTTCAGTTTTGTGCCAAGGGATTTTATGGCATTCACACCATTTTCCCATGTCCTTCTTCGAATTCTCATTACCCTTATTGTGTTGCGGCTTGGACTGGTTGTCCTAAGAGTGGCCATATTTCCTCTATCCCTTGTTTTGTGGGTTGGGGCCGGTTTTTCCCTTCTTCATATGTGAGGAGTTTGCAGATCCAAACTCTCTCCTCTTCTACTTAAATTTATGCTCGATCTTGACAACATATCTATAATCCATACCCAATGATGATATGTTCATAAAATCCATTTATGTTTGAATGTATCTATGTAGACAACCATGGTATTTGATCACCATATGTCACTCAAAGTCTTTGATACCCAATTTGGTACGCAGGGTATGAAAAATATTGGTGAAATATGGTACTGTCTCGTCCCTTTCTTGACACATGGTGGTCCATCTTGTTGGGTATGTGTTATATTCTTTGCACGAGTAGTAGTGTTTGAGCGCCTGCGCCGAGCGCGTAGGGGGGTTAGAGGGGGGGTGCAACGCCCTCGATTTTTTTTTTTTCGGGACGACATATTTCCGGGACCACATGATATTAGGTGGTTTTTCGGCACATGGTTTTTTGCCGATGGTTTTCTATTTCCGGTTAAGGAATTAGGGTTTTGGACTAATCCAGGTCATTGGGTTAGGGTTTTGGATGCAGCTGGCTCCTATATGTATATTGTATTGTAAACAATGTAACACAATGTATGAATATAATATATGCTGGTTTTCTCGGTTTGGGTTTCCAGGTGAAAAATATCTGTGTAATGTTTGTATTTTCCATTGTATATTTTCTGTTCTTTTCTGAATATCAGTTTGCAGTAGATATTGTACAAGCTTATAATTTACACATCTTGTGTACTAGTCCTCATAGCTTCCATCAAGGTACTATTGTTCTTTAATGGAATCCTTGAAGGAATCCCATGTGGGGGAAACCACAAATATTGCAGATTCTTCTATGGCCATTTACTTAGAGTAAGTATCCCACCAGTCCTTAACATAGGGGACGACCTTGAGGAGTGCAAAAGTAATATTTTCCCTATTGGAAAAATTTTGGACCAAAAAATAAACTTCGAGTAGATTCAACCATTTATCTACAACATACACATCTATTAGTCCTTCAAATAATGGAATATCAAATTTTACATGTACCTTGAAGGGGGTTGCATGGCTGCTTGATGAATATGTGTCTCATGTGGGAAGTCGTCAAAGGATCTGTGCAAAGTTGTCCACCATTTGGTTCCTTTTTCGCGCAAGGGATTCCTCGAGAAACATTTTAAAATGATCTCCTACTTCATCATATTTATTTTCATCCCCCATGGGTTATTCCTGGGCTCCACGACTGATCTTGTAAAGGCTCGACTGGTTCGAGTCCCAACTTCTTGTACCCATATCTTTCTAGAGATATACACGAAGAAAAATAAATGAAGAGCAGATCGTTCTGATACCACTGATCCAGATTTATGAGTGGAACAAAATGAATAACAGACTGAATACAATAACACAGAGATATGAAGAAAAACAATAGATATCTACTGAACACTAACTTCTATTGAATACATGAAATAGGTTGAAACTGTAAAACTATAGAACTAAAAACAACTTGCTCGAATGGTGGTAGTTATCTCTGAGAAGAGATGTGGCTTCTATGCGCATTTGTTTGAGAAGAATCATTACAATGAGGCTCCAAAGGCCCTTTTAAAATTACTCATGAATGCCAAAACCCTAGACATCCAAAAACCTAACCCTAGGAGATGAAACAACAAAACTTATGTGGGCCCCAATTGATAAGTTGGTACCTCAACTTCCCAAGTTCGTAACTTTTTCATACGACCTATGTTTTAGGTGTGTGATGTCCCATTGGAAAGGTCTTCTAGAGAACTATGTCGTCAAACTTTGACTCTGTCTACAGTTTGACTCTGGAAAGACAAAAAAACATTGTTTAGGCCCCCAAAACGGCCTAGGAAGTACAAAAAGATGTGTTGACATGAAAACTTCCAAAATAAGCCAGTTGGATTAGGTGGGTGGCCACTAGTCTCCACCTGAAATATGTGTAGGTCTTCAGACAACCCTAAAAGTGTAGAACCCACGATTATAAATTAGTACAAAAGAATGTGTTGAACTAAAAAATATCAAGAGAAGCTAGTTGGAATAGGTGGGTGGCCACCAATATCTGCCTGGATCAAGATGACAAAGTTAATTGAATAAGGAAGTACATGTCGGCCCTGAAGATAATTAAAGAAATGAATTACAAAATGAGAAAGTGCTAGGTCAACCATTTTCAAAACAAGTATAAATACACATGGAAAACTTTCATTTAATTATCCAAGCAAGTGTGATGGAGCTAGCATAAGTGGGTCTACACTTTTTCTAGGTGTATGTGAGGAGTTTAGCATGGAGCAAGTCTAAGGTGGTGAAGTTTGAAAGGACCAAAAGTTTTAGAATTGCAGAAACCTTAGTTTTTTTAGGTTGCATGTGGGTTGATAAGAGGACAAGTAGAATACGTACACGGGCTGATAAGAGGATAGATAACGTACCTGAGAAAAGGCTTGAGGAATTTCTAAGGAAGGCACATCTTGGTGATCTATGGTTCATGTTTTTGTGTAATGGTTATATTTTTTTGATGGTGATATTTTGATGTAATGGTTCATTATCTTTGTATATTCTTGGGTGGAAGGAAGGGGCAAGGATAGATGGTTTAATCCTCTCTTGATATTGGAAGTTGTATCTTCCTTTGGAGGTTTAACCCTCCCTTGAACTTGGAGGTTGTAGCTTCCCTTGGAAGTCATTAATTCCCTTGAACAATAAATTATGATTACTTCTCATATATGGTGCATGGTGTATTGATGTATCTCTTGTACTTTTCTTTATCGTTCCTTGGATATTCTTCATTTCTCATTGGATATAAATTGAATATATAATCTGATTTAAGCATTGGTTGAAAAAGTGTTTGAAATTGTACTTGCTACTGATTCACCCCCCTCTCAGCATCAATAATTGGTATCAGAGCAGGTTACCTTTAGTACAATTTAACAAATGGAAGGAAGATCCTGAACAATGATGGAAGGGAAAGGCCACATTCCAAATGGGATTCCACCATTTGACGGAAAACAAATTATGCATATTGGAGTAACATAGCAAAAAATTACTTGAAATATTTAGGAGTGGATATTTGGCTCTCAATTGTCAATGGATATAAAGTTTCGAAAACCAGTCCTAGCAATCTAAATGAGAATAAATTAATGAGTTGCAATGCAAAGGCCAGACATGCTAATCTTGGAGGATTGACACCACCTATTTCTAGAAAAGTGATGAGCTACAAAATAGCTAAAGAGGTATGGGACAAACTTAAAAGTATCTATGAAGGTGATCCTAAAGTCAAGAGGTTAAACTTCAACAACACAGGGCACAGTTTGAAAATTTGAAGATGGGTGAAAATGAAGATATTACAACCTATTTACTCAGAGTGGATGAAGATGTCAATGCCATAACAGGATTAGGAGAAGATCTCAATGAATCCTTGGTTGTACAAAAGTTGTTGACATCACTACCTTTGATATATGATGCTAAGGTCTCTACCATTGAAGAATCTAGGGACTTGACCAAAATGAAAATGGATGAATTACATGGGTCTCTCATAGCATATGAAATAAGAACAGGTACATAAATGGACCAGCAAGATAAGGAAGCAACCTTTAAAGCCATAAAAAATACAAAGTACATAGATTATGACCTTGATGAAGAAGTAGAAAAATTTGTAAGAAGGCTCAAGAAGGGAATCAAAAAATACAAAGGTAAATCTCCTCTCAAATGCTTTAATTGTTGTAGAGAAGGACACATTACTGAAATATGCCATTTTGAAAAAAGAAGCTTCAACAAGAAAAAGAGTTTCTACTCCAAGGATGATGGCAACTCCTCAAATGAAAGTGATAAAGAAGAAATGGATGTAGGAGAAGTCCTCTTCATAATCCAAGAAACCCAAAATGATGATCACACGAGTTCTAAAGAAGAAGAAGTCATTTCTGAAGAAGAATCTGATGAAGAAACAAGATTTGATTCTTTTTGGGATACAAAGACAACACAAAAAGAGAACAAGAAGATGCAATTCTTGGAAAAATGAACCATGTTGAAACTGAAAATAGCAAGCTCAGAAACACAAATAGAAGGCTAGGAAGTGAATTGAGTAGTTGTGAAGAAGAGAATCAAAATCTTTAAAATACTATTGACAACTTGAAGGAGCAATTAGAATATTATGAGAAATTGAAAGAAGAATTGGATCACAAAAAAAGGGAGCTAATATTAACAATAAAGAAGTTGGAGAAATTTGAAAGAAGCACTGAAAATTTAGACGAAATCTTTAGAAATCAAAGATCACCAAATGACAAGACAAGAGTATCCTGATATAGTGAAAGTTTCAAGACAATAACACAAGGGAATGAAGATGAAAAGGATGGAACCAACACTCCAGAGGAAGTTGAAGAACAATAAGAGAAATATAGAAGACTAGAATTCAGAAGGAGCGAGACATCAAGAAGACCCTCTCCCATTAGGAATGAAAGAAATCAAAGAGCAAGACTTAGAAGGAATGATACACTAATAAGACCCTCTTCCACTAGGTATGAAAATATTTGTCTTGGTCATTACAATACTTGTGGAAATTTTGGACACGAGACAATTAATTGCAGAATAAATGAAAGGAACAACTATACAAGATACATGAATGGTGTAAATAGTAGATATGGAAATGTTTATGGATTAGTCAACATAAATTATAATCCATTTGATCCATTAATGGATCAAAATATTCTATGCCACAAGTGCAATAATCTTGGTCACACAACACGATATTGCAGAGATATGAAGGAAGATGATCCTATGCCAAATGTCTCCATACCAACTACAATATGGAGAAGGAAAGAGATTCCAAACAATGAGTATTGTCGATTAACATTGATCACTTAAGAATGTAAAGAATAAGATGAATATTACATAGACGTTGGGTGCTCATTGCACATGACTGGGGATCAAAACAAATTTGTGAACTTGAATAAAAAGGGTGGCAATGTTTCATTTGGAGATAACTCATCAACCAAAATACTTGGAAAAGGGTTAGTAAATCTTGGAAGTGAAATTGTAAAATAATAAAATGTCCTATTGGTTGAATACCTGAAGCATAATCTCCTCTATGTTGTAAAATGTGTGATCAAGGATACACTCTCAAGTTTGATTCTATAAGATTTCTAATCAGAGAACAAGATTCATGAAGATTGGTTGCAACTGTTACAAGAATACCAAGTAACATATACATCCTAGACAAGGAGAAGAGAAAGAAGATTTAAGACACATGAAAGAGATCCAAGGAAGAAAAACACAAAAAGACCGAAAACACAAAATGAAGTACCATTAAGTTCCATATGTTTAGGGGGGGTAACCTCAAAGAAAATATTCACTTTCAGCCATTGAACTCAAGGGGAGAAGCCCCACCCTTTTTCGTTGATGTAAAAGGGGGAGAGAAACCATGAGCATGATGACATGGGGAGCATGAGTGTTTCCATCAATGACAAAGAGGGATATTGTTGGAAGATTGATTGTCATTGATGTCAACCCTAGTCATTGGTTGCGGAACCCATAGTTGATCGTGGTATATGGAAATGAAGGACAACACAAATGCAGATAAAACACTCATGGATGGATAATATACATCATGTTGTTTCCAATGATAGGTGACACGTCACGTGGATTCTCATGGTTGAAGGGAAATGATTTTTTGAAGATGACAAAGTGAATTGAAGAAGAAAGTATAGGTCATCCTTGAAGATAATTAAAGAAAATAATTACAAAATCAGAAAGTGTTAGGTTGGATCATGTCAAAACAAGTATAAATACATATGGAAAAATTTCATTTAATTATCCAAGAAAGTGTGATGGAGCTAGCATAAGTTGGTCTACACTTATTCTAGGAGTATGTGTGGAGTTCAGTGTGGATCAAGTATGAGGTGGAGAAGTATGAAAGGTATGGAAGTTTCAGAATTGCAGAAACCCTAGTTCTCTGAGGGTGTACGTGAGCTAATAAGAGGACATGTAGCATACATACATGGGATGATAAAAATACATGTAGCGTACATATGTGGGTTGATAAGAGGATAGGTAGCGTACCTAAGAAATGTATTGAGGAAGTTCTAAGGAAGGAACATCTTGGTGATCTCTGGTTCAAGTTTATGTGTAATGATAATATTATGTTGATGGTGATATTTTGATGTAAAGGTTCATTATATTTTTATATTCTTGGGTGGAATGAAGGGGCAAGGATAGAGGGTTAAAACCTCTCTTGATCTTGGTAGTTGTATCTTCCTTTGGAGGTTTAGCCCTCCCTTGAACTTGGAGGCTGTAGCTTCCCTTGGAAGTCATTACTTCCCTTTAACAATAACTTATGATTACTTCTCATATATGGTGTATGGTGTATTGGTGTATCTATTTTACTATTCTTTATTATTCATTGGATATTCTTCATTTCTCGTTGGATATAAATTGAATATATGATCTGATTGAAGTATAAGTTGAAAATGTGTTTGAAATTGTACTTGATACTGATTCACCCCCCTCTCAATATCAACAAGTGATGCCACCCTGCATCATTTACATGGATTAAATAAAAAAAATTAAACAAATATGCATAAAATCAAATTCATGATACATAAAAAATATCATCAACACATTATATCACCGTGAATATATTAGGCCTCGATGGAGAGTCACTAGTAGGTGGAGTTCTTGGATGTACAACCTACTCTGATGAAACCTCTACTATGGTAGCCTTGATGGATGGGGGTGATGGAAATGGTGGTGGGGGTGGGTGGCATACAAGTGCATCCACCGTGGATGGAAGTGATGGAAGAGGTGGTGTGGATGGGTGGCATGTGGGTAAATCCACTGGTGATGCATGGAAAAAGATAAATGTCGGGGATGGGTAGCGATGGAAACCCAAAGGTTGTACCAGTGATGAGAACTCCCTTTTAATGGACAAAGCTAACCGAGGATCAGATCCCAGGTTCCGAGGGAGTGCAGTAGTACTGTAACTAGAAAATATGTCCGCAACCTACATACATATTAATAATATTGAACTATTAGTACCAAATAGTTAAATTCAAAAACACAAACACAAAAAATTTGATATTTAAATGCTAATTAACTCTACACATGATACCTGTGATGTAGGTGAATTTTCCATCCCAGATGGACATTCCCCGACATCAATTTCTCCCACATCCTATAGAAACACAAGAACATTAAAATTTTTAGGATGCCATAAAATAAAGAAATGACTGGTGAATTTATTAAATGTGATACATACCTATGTATGGGATATGCCCAATGAACATGCTTCCTCTACTAATACATCAGTGGTGGAGATAGGCAATGATGCATCCATGGGTGTAGATGGTCTGCTACATGGACGTAACAACTGCAAAAAAACATACAATAAAATATCGATATAAATAAACATAATGCAAAACATATATATAATAATTAATAACATAGTCATGGCTAAGATATTAACCTCCTCCATGAAGATATGTTGTCTACATGGACATAACAACTGCAAAAAAACATACAATAAAATATTGATATAAATACACATAATGCAAAACAAATATATAACAATTAAGAACATAGTCATGGTTAAGATACTAACCTCCTCCATGAAGCTATGTTGTCTACTAGCCTCCATAGGCCCATAACAGGTCTTACCGCAACTCAAGTATCTGCGAGGTTCACATGGACGACTGTTATGTCCATGTGCCCTCTCCTCACTAAACTCTATTGTGCGGGATGAAGCTTCGACCCCTCTATCAATTTCATCAATAGTCACCTCCTGCCGAGACAATGCAACAAAGCTACCATGTTGCACTGGGCTCTAGGTCAATGATGATATAACTCGTTGTACCTATTTTAATCTCTCTGCAACAGGAGGATGCTAGGAAGGGGGGTCAGGCCTTCACCTGGGGGACGAGGACCTATTATGGGATCGCACATGACATGCTCTCAATCCTGTGTGGACCCTTGAACTAGCCCTTGTAACTCACCCATGTCAAAGTAGTTGACATGGTGACCCAAAATAAATTATTCTCATAATTTTCTCAAAAAATATAAGGGAACCTCCCTTTTATTGTAGGGAGGTTTATCAAAAACCATATACCACCTATCCATCTAGTTTTAGCTAATATGTGGATGGATACACCCATAAATACAAATGTGTTTTTTGGTCAAAGGCAGTTCTTGTCCATTTCAAGGATCCCTAAAAATAGACAATGGTTCTTGTTTTGAAATACCCAATTCTCTGACTTGGTTTCTATCTAATTCAATGTTGTAGTATTCAAACATTCTTTCCCTATACTTTGAAATAGAAGTCGGTTCCCTTTGGTCACTTGTAATGAACCTCACAATGATTCCCAAAGTAGTAACCAAGGACACTCTTCTTGGTTCTTTGGTGCCCCTTAATTGATCTACAAGTGTTATTAATGTATCCAACCTGTAATCAATTGCATTGTTTAGATTGGATAGTTGTGGTGGGTTGGGGTTTTTCTCTCCTTGGTCTGCTGGTGGGTGGTTTACATTGTCATCGGGTTCCATTTTGTAATATACGCTGCAGTTTAATAAGGAAATTTAATAAGTGGACTTATGAATAAGGTATTACAAACAACAATGTTATTTTATCCCAACAAAATAATTAACATAATTTTGTGTAAAACAAAGAAAAACTATGTGTTATCTTTACAATGAACTTGAAAAAAAACTATACAAGATTGGTGAATTATTGAGAGATTTACATTAAAGTATTAATTATGTGTAGTGAACCCTACTAATAAGTTTTCAATTCCATTAGGATTTACATCCATAACCTATGACTATTTTTGTTTGTTGCAAAAACAAGAAAGCAAATGACAAAAAATCAACCATACCTTTCTTGTGACGGATATGGTGGCAAGATCCTGGGATTTTCTCTTTTACTTGGAATATGGTTTTGTTTTCTCAATGAAGTAAATTCAAGAGTTGTGGTGTGAAAATAAGTACAAAACGTTCATGCGGTACTTAGAAAAAGGGCACAACCATAACGTGTGCGCATTCCTATTAAGAACGTGCATGTGGTCCTATTAGGAACACACACACATTCCTGTCGACGAACCTACGTGGAAATATTGTTGGAGGTTAGGAATTTACAAACTTATAGGATTAAGAATGTGTTCACATTCTTAAGAACTTGCATGCATTCCTAAGAATGCGCACACGTTCCTACTGACCCCCTTGCCACTTTTTTGGCCACCAACTTCGTGCACTCACCCATAATGGATTTTGATAGAAAATTAATACTACTACTACTAATAAAGAATAAATAAAGTATAAAAGAACTAAATTAGAAAGGCAGATTATCTTATTAATATATGAGAAAACACGATGAAAAGAAAAAAAAAATAGTGAAAAAATAGAGTTTAAAATAAAATTAAAATTATTAAAAAGAATTAGGCTGGTCGAGGCGATGTATGATGGGATTCCATGATTGGTTGAGTTTTTATTTATCATCATGATTTAAATTAGTGGGATGTTTTCAATTTCCAGTGATTCTTGAATAATACATGTGTTTTTCAATTTCCAGTGCTTCTCGAATAATACATGTGTTTTTCAATTTCCAGTGCTTCTCGAATAATACATAAGGAGTAATAGGGCGATGAGGCCAGAATTTTGGTTTGGTCAAAGAAAATAAAGTCAATATATTTGAAGGATTTTTCAATAATTGTTAATTTGATCGAATTCTCAATTGTGTCAGCTATGTGCTATTTGAGACTGACTTTAAAATATCTCTCGGTTTGGCCTATGTATGATTTTTCACAAGAGCAAGGAATTTGGTAAACTCTCGAGCCCATCATAGGGTCATATTTGTCCTTAGCAAATTTGAATAATTTCCTAAGGGTTTTGAAAAGTTTGAAAAGGGTTTTGATATTCATTTTTTCCATAATTTTTGAAATATGATCGTTGGTAATCTAGATGTTGTTGAAATATTGTAACTGCAAAGAGTATTCTATTTATTATTGAGTTATTATTCATTAGATCAATCTCATTTTCTGCATTGATCATGTCAGGATTTGTACTTGAACAAATCCCCTTTTGTGGATTGGTCAAACCCTAATTATATTATGCTAATTAAGAAGTC
>ML860608.1:9931-24401 GCA_009831015.1 Picea engelmannii
AGATTATCGACAAGATTGGTAACAATGCTTTTCGTTTAGATTTGCCTCCTTATATGCAGATGTATGCAGTTGTTAATGTTGAGAATTTGAAATTGTATGAGCCTCCATTGATTGATGATCAAGGAAATCATGTTCAGATTCCTTCCATAGATGATTTTTCTCCAGAGTATCTTACAGAACTGCATGAAGACACCATCCTTGACAGGAGAATGCGAACTTCAAAACGAGGAAATGTGGAGTATCTTCGAGTTCGTCTTAAAGGGGCAAATCCAAGCAAAGCCAAGTGGATTGAGGTTGGAAGGGTGAGGGAACTATACCCTCATCTTCGCATAGACCGAAAAATAGTCCTTTGGAGGTCCAAAAGCTTCCCAATGGGGAGGTGTGATCAGGGGATCAAATTTTGCTCAAAAATTCAAAGTGCTCAGAATCGCTTCAAACAGGATGAGAGTGTAGACCTC
Organism: Picea engelmannii; assembly: GCA_009831015.1. Lineage (NCBI taxonomy): Eukaryota > Viridiplantae > Streptophyta > Pinopsida > Pinales > Pinaceae > Picea > Picea engelmannii. The sequence goes on from ML860608.1 coordinate 10,390, forward strand.
TTCGTTTCAAACCCAACGCAACTCGTTTCGTCTCAAACGAACGTCGGGAGTGAGAGATGTTGCAATTTGTTCGAAATGTCAAACAAGCAAAAAAAGGATGCTGACTGTACAGTCCGTACAGGCTGACGTGGCAGGGTCGTACGATGACGTGGCATGTGATGATGTGGAAGAGTTTGGTTGGTAGTTGAGGGTGAATTATATCTTGACACGTGGCATTGTTTGGTCAAATGATTGGGTGCCACGTGGCCCAATCATGGGTTTCTATGTGGCACCCCGGTATTGGTTGATTGTTTTGTTTGTTAAAATGTATTGGAGTCCGTGGGGTTCGACCCCCGAACCTCCCCACCATGTAAAGCCTTCACAACATCTGCCCGACCATTGTACCATCGATTGTTTCTTATTACATATGTGTGTTTTATTGTATTTAAGTTCACATATTATTGTATATGGCGGGGGGTCGGGCCGAGGCTTAGCCCCGGCCCGTGGTTTTGTTACATAACATATGACCTGTGGTAATATTGTGCGCGGGAGTTGTTACGACTGAATGGAGCCCCCGGTCGTGTGTTTTTATATATGTAACCACCACATTGCATACAAAGTGTGTATTGAAAACAACCATGTGACCACACGAAGCGCGCGGGGAGATTAAGTTTTGGTTTCAAACGGTTAAGTTTTAAGCCCGAGGTCATATCATGACCCACCATGTGTCCAGGTGCTAGGGGGTTAGGGGATGGCGTGCCCATAACCGTCTTGCAGTCTGCACCGTTGGCACAGTTGTGCCTAGTGATGGGTTTTTACGCTATATATTGCATGTGTGCTAGGTTCAACGTACAAGGGTGTGTTTTGTAGATGCATAGACAACAAGCTTGAAGGGGGGACTTCCAGGAGGCCTAACTTCTTCATTTTTCGACCGATTGAGGTGTCGAAAAAGACCAGCTAGGGGTTTTTGGATGCTCTGAAGCCATTGGAGCAGTCGGTTGGTCAGTTTGAGCATTGTAAGGCATTTTTTTGAGCACTTTGAGCAATTAATAATAATGATCCATTGGAAGCTGGACCAGGAGATGTAGCCCAAGAGAGGGGTGAACTCCTTTATCAATTGTTGTGTTTATGTGCTTATGTTCATTGATTATGCTRCTGTCTATGTGTATCTTGCATGAGTAATCCTTTAATTAATGTGTTGCAAAGTTGATCCATTTGCTTTTAACACATAACATTTACTTGCAAATAATTTCAAGATTTTCAAGTCTTCTTCATTTTTAGATCAAGACTGTGAGAGAAAAAAGAGGAAGTTACATTGGTTGAGTTGTAGGTTGTATCCCTTCATTTTGTTGGATAATAAAAAAGAAGGAATTGACAATTTCTCTGGTGGACGTAGCCCACACTAGGTGAACCACGTATATCTATGCCTCTATTGTATGTGTATCTTCTTTGTTTTATTTCTGCATTTGTTTTATTTTATTTCTCCGCGATCCTGTTTTTTCTAACAACTGGTATCAGATCCCAAGATGTCGATCCAAGCATAACCGACTTCATACTCAAAAGTCTCGGAATTACCTATTCTAGCCAATGGTGATGTATGTTTCTGTCCAGAAGTTGCAGATATGAAAGGTGGTTTCAGGAGCTGTTATGTAAGCCTTTCTTGGTATTCTTAAAGCATTGAAGATTAATAAGAAGCCTTCCCAACCGAGACAAAGGCCCATAGACGTAGACAAACTTGTGCTAAACTCTGTTATCAATCTTGGTGTTATGTTTTTGTTGTTTTTACTTCTTATATGGCTGCAACTTGTTTCATCAAGCTTCTTCTCTTAATTCCTAAATGGTAAATCAAATCATGCAAAATACTTAACCATAGTCTTTAAAAGATCAATTACGGATCAAAACATTTGTCCATATTGATAAAGAAAATAGAACAAAGCTTGAGGCAAAATCCAAGAAGTGTACCTTTATTGGATACTGTATTAATGATTTTGGTTATCACTTATGGGATTATGAAAATCACAAAATAATTAGGAGTAGAGATGTTATATTCAATGAGAATATCATGTACAAAGATCAATTGCAGGGAAAGAGACAAGAAAAAGAAAAACTAGAATACACAGTGCTTGATGAAATCACTGGAATTTTTTTTTCAAAGGTACTAGAAAATCAAAATGTACACCAACAGGAACAATAGGTACCTCAAACTCCTAAAAGTGTTGTTAGAAGATCTACCAGGTTAAGTATACCCCCTGAACGATACTCTCCTTCATTGTATTATTTATTGTTGGCTGATTTTGGTGAACCAGAATGTTATGAAGAGGCAATGCAGGTAGACACTAAAAAGAAGTGGGAGCAAGGCATGAAAGAGGAAATTGATTCCTTGGTAAATAACCAAACTTGGGACTTGGTTCAGTTGCATGTAGGAAAAAGAGCATTGCAAAATAAATGGGTTTACAAGTTGAAGGAAGAAGATGGAGGAAAAAAACAGTACAAAGCTAGACTTGTTGTAAAGGGGTTTGCACAAAAGAAAGGTATAAATTTTGATGAAATATTTTCTCTTGTTGTTGAGACGACTTCAATTAGGACTATTTTAAGTCTTGTGGCAGTAGAAGATTTGCATCTTGAACAGTTAGATGTAAAAACAACTTTTGTCCATGGGGATTTGGAGGAAGAGATTTATATGCAACAACCACAAGGATATGAGGTCAAAGGGAAGGAAAATTTGGTATGCAGGTTGAAGAAGAGATTGTATGGCCTAAAACAAGCTCCAAGGTAGTGGTATTTGAAGTTTGACAGGTTTATGACAGAACAAGGTTATAATAGATGTCATCCTGATCACTGTATTTATTTTAAAAGGCTAGAAAATGGAAGCTATCTTACTATTGTATGTAGATGACATGCTTATTGCAAGGTCTAATATGCAGGATATAAATGTGCTCAAGAAGAAATTAGCTAATTCAATAGTGATGAAGGATTTGGGCACTGCGAAGAAAATTCTTGGTACGAGAATAAAAAGGGACATGAAAAATCACAAATTGACATTGTCTCAGGGTGAGTACATAGGGAAGGCATTGGAGAGGTTTAGAATGCAAAATGCAAAACCAATTATTACACCTTTGGCCAACCATTTCAAATTAACTAAGGAAATGTGTCCCAAGACACAAGAGGAGATAAAATACATGTTTAGGGTCTATTATTTATCAATAGTTGGCAACTTGATGTATGCGATGGTTTGCACAAGACCAGATATTGCACATGCAGTGGGAGTTGTGAGTAGGTATATGAACAATCCAGGTAAAGAACATTGGGAGGCAGTAAAGTGGATTCTCAGGTATTTGAGAGGTACTTCTACTCATGCATTATGTTTTGGAGGTTCATACACTATTCTATAGGGATATGTTGATTCATATATGACAGGTGATAAAGATATTAGAAGGCGCACCACAAGGTATGTTTTTACTGTAGGTGGAACAACAATAACTTGGATTTCAAAACTACAAAAGGTTGTTTCACTTTCAACAACAGAAGAAGAGTATGTTGTTGCTACAGAGGCTAATAAAGAGATGATTTGGTTACAAAGGTTTATGGAGGAATCAAGAAAGAAGCAGGAGAATCACAAGTTGTACTGTGATAGCATCTAGGGGTGGTGACGAAGCATAGTATGTTGCTGCTATAGAGGCTAGTAAAGAGATGATTTGGTTACAAAGGTTTATGGAGGAGTTGGGAAAGAAGCAGTAGAATAGTAGGTTTTACTGTGACAATGAGAGTTACATTCATCTTGCAAAGAACTCAACCTTCCATTCAAAGACTAATGATATACAATTTAGGTACCATTTCATATGATCCATCTTGGAAGATGGACATTTGAAGTTGGAAAATATACATACTAGCCAGAATCTTGCAGATATGTTAACAAAGGGAGTAACCAGGGAGAAATTGAGTTCCTGCTTAGTTTCAATTGGTCTTCAAGCATGAAGTTGAAGATGATAAATTTTCTAGGTCCAAGGTCGATCATAGTCAAGTAGGTACAACAACAATGGAGTTGTTGTGATCAGTCTCCAAGTGGGAGATTGTTGGTTGTAGAGCCTGATTATCTTCATGATTCAGATGTTTTTTTTTTTCCAGTCGTTCTTAGATCCCATTCCCTAACGGGTGTGTGTGGGGGGGATTTCCCCCCCACAAGTGTTGTCAGGGGGGTCCAGGGGGTGCGACAAAATATTGAGAAAAATTTCCTTATAACGTATTGTAATTTTGTAGTCAATATGGACCCTTCATTATAAGGTCACAAATCTGACGGTAGAAGTTATTTTAGGGTTTTTTTTTTCCTAGAAGGAAACCCTCTTTTATGAGGGAATTGTATTGCGACTGTGTATGTGTGTGATTATTGTATTCTAAGAGAGGATACTGCAAGAGAAAGAAGAGGAAGTTACAACGATTGTGCTGTAGGTTGTATCCCTTCATTTTGTTGGATAATAAAAGGGAAGGACCCGACAATTTCGCTAATGGACGTAGCCCACACTGGGTGAACCATGTATATCTGTGTCTCTATTGTATTATGCATCTTCTGTGTTTTATTTTATTGCTCCACCATCCTTTTTTTCTAACAGCATATGCACATAACTATGCAAAATAATAACAAACAATCATAAATAGTATTTTACAGGAAAACCCATATAGAAAACACATGAATAATTACAATGTAATTATTAAAACAAGCACATGAAATACACTTATATTTTATAAAAGAACATTGACTACATGCAGACCTCTGACTTTCCTCCCAGCCTTAGACTCTACTACTCATAACTCAATAGCAGGTTGCCTCCGACCTGGGACTAAACTCCACCCGGGCAAAGGAATCCTAAACCAAGCTAAGTTCTCTCAAACAACATAATAGTTCAGACTCAGGTGCCAACTCTAGCAAACAACCTACAGTCCCTCATTCCCCACATGTTTTTCCCACCCTGGGAAGTGTGCCTCTTATCTTCTCAATAGTCCTTTGATTGCCCCACTTCCCTTTCGAGGCTTCAACAACATGTCAAACAATTAGTCTCAAAGCTCTGTAGTTTCATCTTGGCACCTTGGGAATCAATTCCCAACAGTTCTCTCACTACGAGAGGATGATCACGGGTTTGAAAACCCACTTCTTCAATAACTCACAGGGTCGACAACCTGCCTCTTTAGCCCAATTCTCGAGTTACTAGTTTCCCACAACTCTAAGGCTTCCCAATGTACAGGTACAAGTGATGGTAGTCGTAGACTACGAATGGTAGTAGAGAATAATCATGGCATAATATGAGTGAATGAATGGGATAAATGAACTAAATTTCCCAATTATATGTGCATGTTCCCAACTTGACACTTGTCATGTTGGGAACTACATGCCCCCCCCACATGATGATACATTCCTCCTTAGAGACTTAGGATAAAATGAATATCCCATACTTTATACTTTAGACTTTAGGAATATTAATAAAATATTCAATTGGGCTTAAGCCCCCTTAGCTTAGCCCCTTTCCTAGACTCTTAGCCCCCCTTTCCCATTCTAGTGGATTTTATCCCCCCATACTCTTTTGTCTCTTTGGTTTGCAACAACAATGTGTTTTCATTAAAATCTGAGTGTGATTACATTTTACAAAGTTAGTTTCACTAGCCTTTTAACATCCAAGCTCTTCATCCTAATAACTACACATGCATTGTGGCCTCAAAATACATATATACCAAGGAACTTTGGCCCAAAATGTCCTTGCTCACCAGCCTATATGTACATTTACATTTAAATTACAATTGGGGTTCGGCCTAAGGGTATTATATTCCCCTCCCCCTTATTTATGCATTGTACTCAGTGCATTATATACACATGTACAATCAAAACTTCAAAAGTCTTCAAAAATATGTGGGTATTGCACCCGCATAGCATCTTCATCCTCCCAAGTTGCATCCTCAGGACCATACTAGGTCCATTGGACCTTTACTAGCCCTATGGCTCGATTCCAGATCTGCTTGATCTTTCGGTCCAATATGCAAACCAATTGCGCTTTAAAGTTTCCTTCTGGCTCCACTTGAATCACATTCCAATCAATGACATGATTAGAATCAGGTATATACTTTTTAAGCAAAGATACATGTATTACATTATGAATACACATCGATGTAGGTATTGTAAGCATGTATGCAATAGGACCAATCCTCTCCAGGATTTCAAATGAACCACAATAACATGTTTCCATCTACTTCAGGGAACTTCTCTTGGCCTTTACTTTCAAGAACACATGGTCACCCACTTTAAACTCTATGTGAGTTATGCCTTTATCAACATAATTTTTCTGCCTATCTTGGGAAACCTTTACATTCTGTTTTATTTTCACCATCTGCTCTTCTAGTTCCTTGAGTAATTCTCACCCAACCACTACTTTATCTGCTGGGTTATCCTAGCTTATTGGTGTGTTTCACTTTCTGCCATCAAGTGCCTCAAATGGGATCATATTTAGAGATGCCTGATACCCATTTTTATAAGCAAACTCAACCAAATGCAAATAATCTTCCCATTTTGATGGTTTATCCATCACATACATCCTTAACATGTCCTTGATCACCTGGTTGACTCTCTCTCTCTCTCTTTTCCCATCTGACTCTGAATGATAGGATGTACTAAGGTTCATATTTGTCCCAAATCCTGTGAATAATCCTTTCCAAAAATTTGATGTAAATTTGGGATCTCTGTCAAATACAATTGTCTTCGGTACACCGTGTAGCCTAGAAATTTTTCTCATATAAATATCAACAATGTTGGTTGCCTTGTGAGTGAGCTTTATTAGAATAAAGTGGGCAACTTTAGTAAGTTTATCCACCACTACCATGATGGAATCATGTTGCTTTCTTGTTCTAGGCAGCTTAGTGATGAAATCCATAGTTACAACTTCCCATTTCCACTCAAGAATGGGCAATGGTTGTAGCACACCAATTGGGTGTCTGTGCTCAACCTTGACCTTTTGACATTCCAAACACTTGACAATAAAATCAACCACTTATTTCTTCATACCCGACCAATAATATTGTTTCTTGACAACTGCAATTGTCTTTTGGTAACCTGAGTGCCCAACATAAGACACAATGTGCAGTTCTTTTAATATCATATTTTTCAAATCCTGAAAATTTGGCACATAAATTATGCCCTTGTACATGAGGATTTCATCCTCTTTTAATTGAAAATCCTCATTTTTTGCTACAAAATATCTTGTTGTAATTTTGTCTTTATTTCCACATAGTGTTGATCTAATTTTGCAGCTTCTAAAATTTTGTCTTTCAAATTTGATTTGTACATGTTAATGGTTGTAGCATGCATCTCTTGCACTCTCCTACTGAGTGCATCAACCACCTTGTTCTCTTTACCCTTGATATTCTTTATATCAAAGTGATACTCACTAAGGATTTCTAGCCATTTTCATTGCTTGACATTTAAAGTTGATTGTCCAAACAAATATTTCAGACCGCTATGGTCTGTCCTCAATTCAAATCTTTCCCCCATGAGGTAGTGCCTCCACATCTTAGAGGCATGCACTATGGATGCCAATTCCAAATCATGAGGGGTGTAGAGTCTCTCATGCTCTTTCAACTTCCTTGATTCGTAGCATACCACATGCCCATTCTGACTAAGGACTCCACCAAGCCCTTCTTTTCATGCAACTATGCACACAAAAAAATCTTCGTTAGGATCAACAATTCTCAAAATTGGTGCACTTGTCAATAAATATTTCAAGTGTTGAAAACTTCTTTCACAGTCAGGCGTCCACTTGAATCTCACACCTTTCTTTTGCAAATATGTGATTGTATGTGCAATCTTTGAGAACCCATGAATGAATCTTCTATAGTAAACTACAAGTCCCATGAAGGATCTCACCTCTGAGACATTCCTTGGTACCGACCATCCTTCGATGGCTCTTATCTTTTTCGGATCCACTGTTATCCTTTCCTTTGAAATAATATGCCCCAAGTAATGTATGTACCTCTGGTAGAATGAGCACTTGCTCAACTTTGCATATAGATGATGTTCTCTTAATACTTGTAGCACCATCCTCAAGTGTTTCTCATGATCTTCTTCAAACTTGGAATAGATAAGAATGTCATCCAAGAAGACAATGGAAAACTTATCCAAGTAATCTATGAAAATACCATTCATTAAACACAAAAAGATGGCTGGTGCATTTGACAACCCAAATAGCACCATTGTAAACTTCTAATGTCTGTACCTCATTCTAAAGGCAATATTGTTGATGTCTTCCTCTTTAATTCTTACCTGATGATAGCCTGATATGAGGTCAATCTTGGAGAATATATTTGCATCCTTCAACTCATCAAATAGGTCATCTATCCTTGGCAAAGGATACTTGTTTTTCATAGTCACTTTATTTAGCTGCATGAAGTCAATGCAAAGCCTCAAGGTTCCATCCTTTTTCTTCCCAAATAATGTCGGGGCACCCCAAGGGGACACACTTGGGCATAAATATGCCTTCTTCAAAAGCTCCTCAAGCTACACTCGCAACTCCTTCAACTATGGTGTACTCATCCTATAAGGAGTATAAGATACTAGGGCTGCTCCAGGCATCAAATTGATTGAGAAATCGATATCACTCTTGGGTGGTAACCCAAAGATTTCTCTAAATACATATTCAAAGTATTTAAGGACTACATAGTTTTCAATATTTGGCACTTTATCCTTAGGTGTCTCTTCCATATGAAACACTTTATCCTTCTTCAAAATCTCCTCAAGCTACATTTTCAACTCCTTCAACTCTAGCGTAGTCATCCTATAAGGAGTCTTGGATACTAGGGCTACTCTAGGCATTAGATTGATTGAGAAATCAATATCACTCTTGGGTGGTAACCCAAGGATTTCTCTAAATACATCTTCAAACTCTTTTAGGACTACATAGTCTTCAATATTTGGCACTTTATCCTTGCTTGTCTCTTCCATATGTGTTGCAAATAGTTGGCACTGTTTCCTGAAGCTTTTCTTCAGCTGAAAGGATGAAACTTCCATGATAGTTACTGCCATGGTAATACCCTGAACTTTCCTCAAGTTCCCTTCCTCGTCCAAGGAAGTAAATGCTTTATTATAGCAGTCCAGGATAACATGATGTTGGTCCAACCAATCCATAGCCATTAGGAAGTCATATGAGCCCAAAGTTATGATGTTCAAATCTGCCCCAGTGCTCAATCCATTCATGTATATTTGACATGACTTAACCATTTCATTAATTTTCCTTTTTTCTCCTGTAGCTAGCTGCACCAACCAAGGTTTCCCAAGCTTGATTTTTGGCAATTGAAATATTTCCACCATATTAGGATCTAGATAACTATGACTAGCTCCTGAATCAATTAAAATAACAATGGGCCAGTTGTTGATCTTACCTTCCACTTCAATCATATGTGACTGAAACTTAGCTTGCTTGTTATCCAATGCTACGTAGATACTTGGCATATTTATGCCCATGTCTTCAACTGTATCAACTCGCTATACATTGTGAACAATCCTCACTTTTCACCTCTGTGAGGGAAATCTCTATACATATGATCTCCCTCACAACCCCAACATTTCTTAGGTTGTTGCCTTGGTCTTTGCCCCACTGTTTCTACCATTCTGGGCTCTTTAGAASCTGGTTGTCTAYGAGTATTRTTTTTGAATWATYGTGGCTTGGTCCCCTTCTTCCTCTGCTCCATCTTGMTTCTCTTCTTATCTTCCCAAGATTTTTGGAAAGTTGGCCTTCCTCTATGCTAATCATAGAGGCATTTAGCTCTCCTTATCGTTTCCTCCAGTGTCTTGGGATCATCGTATTCTATCTTATAACTGATAAATGATGGMAACCCACTCATTTACCTTTGAATATTAACCTATTCATYYTTGATGAAAGCAACATATTTCAATAACTCTAAAAATATCCTTTCATACTCATCTATGGTCATACTCCCAAGCTTGAGTTCAAATAAATCCTTCATTTTCTTATCATAGTAACATTTGGTTAAGTATTTATTTTGAAAATACCTCTTAAACTCCCTCCAAGTAACCTTCTTCTCATCAATGTGTTGCACTTGCACAAACTGGTCCCACCACATTGATGCTTTTCCCTTGAGCAAGTAGATAGAAATTCTCCCTTCTTCCTGTGAAGAGTAATTTTGTAATTGAAAGTACTTCTTCATGCCCTGTATCTAGGTCTCCACATTCTCATCCTTCTTGTGCTCACCATAAAAGGTAGGAGGCTTGATTTTATTCATTTCTCCATGTAGCTCATCCACCCCATACCTCCTCTTATGACTTATGCTAGAGATGGGCTTGAACTACTATGTGCTCTCCTAGTTGTCTATCTTGGAGAGTGATGGTGATGTCTATCAACGCTTCTTATTTTTCTTCTCTCATCATGAGACCCATGACTCCTTGATTTGCTTGACTCGGTCTCCTTATCCATTTTATTCTCTATTCTTTCCAATATCTACATCAACTTGTTGTTGAAGTCTTCTTGTTGCTCCTTAGCTTTCATAAGCCTCTCATTATCGACTTTATAACTTTGGACATCCTTTTGAAAACTTTTTATGGTCTCCACCTGATATGAAAATATCAAACGATTTTTGATACCAACTTGATCCGAAATATCAACAAAATTTTGATACCAATTCAACCCAAAAATCCTTAGATGTCAATTAGTTCATAAGTAGACACTAAACATCTGACCAGATTCAGAAAATGAAGATTGACTTGACTATTTGCAAAACATCATATGAAAACACTTATTTATCCATAAAACTTCATTAACTCACAATAATTTGCGAAAATAATGAGTGCCAAAATAGAGAGAAATAGAGACAACAGATAACATAACTCGTTACATTGTTTGATAATGGAGTTGTAAACAACAAGACCACTTTATTAATGCTCAAATGCTTGATACAATGATGACTTACAATGACCAATTTAAATACACCTTTAAAGTATGTAACTCCAATCCATAAACAAATGTCACCACTGAATTCCTCACAAAATTATGAGAAGAACGAGTATAAACTCGACTATGTTTTGAACATAGGTGCCCAAAGACCCCCCTTTGCATACATAATGAGACTATGGGTTTCATACATGACAAATGGTAATAAGACTTTCATACAATGCAGGGTGCTCTTGGCATGAATTTCGATGTCCTGAAGAGTTGTTGAATGTTGAGTTTATATAGGGTAAATCGGCCTAACCAAGCCCCTTTATTCTCGGGTTTCATTTGTTACAAATTAAATATAATATTCCAGTTTATTGTAACAAGCACACCTTATGGCCCATTGGTAGGAGCATCTTTGCTAAGTCATTGGAATATTCTAGAAACATTCCACTATAGGTCATGGGTTTGATTCTCATCCAACCCAATTAATTTTATTCTCCCTCACCCATTATTGGTCAATCGGAGAGTGCCATGTGGCACTCTCTGATTGGTTCACTTGTAGTACAATCACCCTCTTGCATCAACATTCTACCATGTCACTACTCAGTCATTTCCACATAAGCGTATGGATGCTGACTGTACTTGCAATCTATCACCTGCGATATCATCCTACAGATAACATGTGGCATTTATTTTTTTATTGGTCCACATGTGTGCGTGAAAATGTCAAAAATGAGCAACACGTGGCAACCTCTCATGCTACCACATCATATGACATCATCCTGTCAGTTGTACAACTTATACAGATAGGACACATGGCATCCTATGGGCCTTCAACGTGGCACCTCTGCTTTACTTATTTTTTCCAAACTTCAAATGGCCATAACTTTCTCATACGATGTCTGTTTGAGGTGATTTTTGCACCGTTAGAAAGATATCGATGAGCTCTATGCAATGGAGTCATTTTTCATAAGAATTTTAGAAAATCAATTTTTGATCATTCTTGGATCCTCCTGGATCTCTTTGAGCATTTCAGATCCTCCTAGATCACACCTCCCCACTGAAGAAATTTTGGACCTCCAAAAGTATGGATCATTCAGAAATGAAGTGAGGGCACTGTCGCCTCACTTTTCTAGTATCATCCATCTTTCCTGGTTGGATAACGAGCAGCTGACTCATCATAATGATAATTAAGACTGAAACAACATTGTTGACCAAGTTAACCATTCCCTAAATAAATTGAACAACAAAACTACATATACTTGATCCAAAATGGATTCAGGAAGGCCTAAAAATCAAAGTTCTCGTAATCAGACGAAACCAACTCTATTGCATCTGGCTCGTCTTGCTGATTCCGACCATATAATTTTTGTTCGCAAATGGACACCGTATGCAAAATTTATCGTGTTCTGATCGATTTCCCAAACATGCAAAAAGTCAAACTGGTCAAAGTCAACAAGCCATACTGCTGACGTCAGGAGTACGACACGTGACATCAAGAGGGACACATGGAAACATGAGGAGATGAGACATGTCACACACTTTTGTCATTTTCAGGCTGGGTTGGACCAGTACGGAATTGACATGTGGCAGGGTACGAATGACACATGGCAGTATGTACATGACGTGGCCTAATGACAAGATGACATGTGGCAGTACAGACGACAGGTGGTTGTATGGATGCTAATGTGGCAGAGTGACTGGGTTGTATGAAAGCTGATGTGGCAGGGTGGCTGGGTAGTACAGATGATGATGTGGCATGTGACTTGGTAGTACAGATGTTGACGTGGCACGACACATGGTTGTACGATAGGTGATTGGATTGTTGATTGTGTTGGTGGCTGGATCATATGGTCCAATCACAAGGTGACACATGGCCCAATCAGAGGGCACCACGTGGCACCCTGAATTTTTCCAATGTTGGCTAGGATTTTTTTTTTTATTACCTGCAGAAATTGAACACCCGACCTCCACCTGCACAGAGTCTTCGCAACCACCGACGAACCGTGTGGGCTACATGTTGGGTCTTAACCCATATGTGGCACAAGTGCATTTTATGGTGATATGTCCAGAGGTTTAGGGCTAGCCCTGGTCGACGGGGGCAGGGGGGGGGGCAGTTCATAGCACTTGACACTCAGCCCGTGACCAAGAGCTGTAGACCAGGAGCTAGCACAATAGATGGGGGCGTGGGGTATTAGGACCTGGCCACATGGCCATACCCACATGACCAAGACCAGAGGAAAAGGGGGCCAATGTGATAGCCCAACCCGAGGACATATGGTGTTTCCCATATGGCCAAGAACTCGGGTAAAGGAGGGCTGCGCCCAACATTTTTTCCAAATATGGGTTTTTTAACCATATATTATATTTTTTGTGATTTTCAACCTGATTTTGGAGGATTTTAGGCATTATTAGAGAATCTGGAGCCCGATTTGACGCCAGATTTTGGGAAGAAGTTGGGAGGAAGTTGGGAGGAGTATACCAACTCAAAATATATATAAACCAAAGGTTCTTAGCAACATTAGAAAGGTTTAGAATAGCATAATGATAATGAACTTATGAAGCTTGAAGCCATTTTTATGTAGGGAAGCCATTGAGGAAGCGAACTTTGTGGGCCAATTCTGGGAGCTACGCTCAACATTTTTCAGTGCCATCAGTTGTGTTGGATTCTTGAGTTAGAACATAACACAACCAGACTAGTTTCTAATCCTTTTGACACTTTTATGATGTACTTTTGAAGCATTGAAGAGAAATAAGAAATCCTCACCCACTGAGACAAAGGCCTAGAGATGTAGGCAATCTTGTCGAACTCCGTTAACAAATTTGCTGTTATGGTTTGTTGTTCTTTGTGATTTTATTCTAATATGTATTTCCTTATTATGGCTGCTATAATATCTCATTAAGTTCTTCTTATTTCATTAATTCCTAATTGGTAATTGAACACATGCTTAAAACTTAACCAAGTCTTTAAAGTGTTCGACAACACAGGTATTCCAACAGAGGACGAACACCTTCAGTAACCACTCACATAACCAGATCAAAGATCAACACACCGATGTTTTCACGTGGTAAAACCCCTACGGGGAAACATCCACGGCCCCAGCCAACGCG
>ML860609.1:15380-28344 GCA_009831015.1 Picea engelmannii
GGCGATGAAGGAAGTCTATCTTTGTGTTTCACACATGTTCTTGTGTAAACTTGAGCAGAAGCTCCTTCTAAATATTTCTTCAATGTGGCACGAGTTGAAGACTTGACACACTTCTACCTTTTTAATAAACGGGTGTTAGGCCAATTTGGCTGCCCATTTGCATATTTCATTGTTACTGTGTATGGATGCATTCTTTACTTGTGAATGGTTTAATTATAAGAATCAAACATAATTGTTAAGTAATAAAGAAAACAAAGAGTAAGGCATAGTGCGGGCCAAGTAAACTATTGTGGTTGTTGAAGGAAAATCTCCCTGTGGACAGGTAGATCTCCTCTTGAGAGCTAGAATCTTAACTCTTAAGACAGAAGACGCTTAACATGGACACTGACTTCCTTTCAGATCTATACAAACTAATGCACAAGGAGGAAAGAGAAAAGAAGTAGCTTTTATCGACGTTTGTCCCTGCACGCTCCGAGTTGAGCTCCAATCTTTCGCTCCTCGATAGGCCCTGTGGAAAAACAAAGTACGACCACTTCCTACTCTATCAAGATTAGTCCGAAATAGGTCTATCTACTAAAGAGACAAATTCATGTGAGATTGAACACAAATTAGAAAGAAACAGGCCAAGCAAATTATTTTAACGAGGACAAAACATTGCTTACAGCCGTAGATGGATTGCAGCAGTTTCGTCAAGTCCTCCTTGTCTACTCCTTGCTCAAAAGATACATGATCTGAATGATGATAGCTTCACCGATTTCTCCCTATGAGATCATAGGTCTCTTGCTTCCAAATCACCTCTGTTCCAGCACCACTTATAAGATCATAAGTTTGGTGTGATTCTCCCTTTTCGTCCCCTTTCACCATTAGAAAGCTTGCTTATATAGCCTTGGAGAGGCTTTAACCACTTGAGATATCCTTGGGGAAGTTGAGGATTTTCCTCCTTCAGTTGAGGATATGCCCTAAGATCATGGCTGGACTAGGGATTCGAATCCAACTGCCTTCCAAGAATGAAAAGATCCTTCCCCCATTCATCTCAACAACTCAACTACTGCCCAGAATAGGTAGCGCTCCCTCAAAAGGGCCATCAGAGTGCTATAGCGCTCCCTAGTAGGCTTAAGGGGGGCGCCAACTCTCCCAAAGACACCAACGCTTCCTCAAAAGGGCCAGAGGAGCTTTATAATCCTCCCAGACAGTGTAAGGGGGAGCACCAGTGCTCCCAGAAGAGGTATAGGGGAGCGCTCTCCTCCAAAACTTAGTTTTTTGAGTGTTTTCAGATGGAAAAAGGTTCATGAGCCTAGTTAGCCTTTCCTCCTCTTCCAAATCAAGTGTTTGACATGTGCCAAGTGTCCTCCTAATGTCATTTATAGGCACGACATAGGCATCATGGTAGTATGATTCCTTGACACTTGCGACACTTGTGAGCAAAATGCGACACTTACGACCTTTGAAATGACGACACTTGTGACACTATCAAAGTGAGTATTTTTGATGTGTAACAGATTGCCCCCAAAGTATGAAGTTAGAAGACAAGAACTGATAACTGAAATGCTTTATAGACTTTCAAGCAAGGGTATAGACGCAAAGAACTTGACAAAAGCTGCACACAAACATCCAACAAATATTATGACATGTTTCAAACCCAAGGCAGGCATACCTATGCTTGGGTGATCAAGACTTGCAAGATATGGCCGCCATAAAATACAATACGGATCCATAATTGTATTGATAAAAAGGTATAGCCACTGAAAATACACTGTGGATCTATACTCCCATGACCTGAACTGATCGTAGCCACGAAGAATACACAGTGGATCCATGAGATGACAAGACATAGCCACGACCAATACAAAGTGGATCTATGTAACAGTATATATGTGTCATTGTTCAAGAGAAACTCCTTCGCAACCTGGGAAAAATACATATCAAAGTGATCACTCAACCGAGGGTCTTCTTACTGATCCTGATGTAGTACGAATCTAACCATGTGAATAGATGTCCTGATGTCGAACATGGCAGAAACCAATTGATTACCGGTCAATGATGTAAACCGTTAACAAGTGCGAGGGAGATCACCATTAATGTCAATGATTCCCAAGGTACTCTAGTACATTCCAACGAATGTGAATGGATGAGCTGGGGTCGAACATCCATGGAATCATCCGATCAGAGGTCATTGATGTAAACCCATTGTCGAATGTGAGGAGGCCTTCCATTGAGGCATGCAGGTCCCAAAGTACTAACTGGTTTCTAAGTCTAGTTCCTGGATAATGTGTTGAAGTCGATAGGAATAGGCTCGTCGAAGGAGGGCCTTAATGTATCCCCCATCAACGACACAAAACAGACATAGAGATGTAATTGGTAGATCAAATGAACATGGACTGACACGGGTATTGAGACAAGATATTTGTGATGGCTGACTCTAGAGGTAGATACTTCCCTTGAACACTAAGGCACAACAGTAGAAACATGACATGGACCAAAGCTTGATGATGCAGTGGATGCTGTGACTTATGTCAGGTGACCCAAAGAATTGAAAGAAACTCAAAGGATTGGATTAGTGCAGAGGTTCAATGGATTGTAATGCATGCAAAAGACAAAGTGTCGTGTTCAAGGGAGACTCTAAGAATTTCTTGATAATGTTCTCAAAAAACTGCTTGGCTTGCTTCTTTCAATTTTTCCCCCATCCAGATAGACGAGTACCTCTTTTTGATTTAATGAGCTCGAGGAGGATAACACATGCTCGATAAAACCTACCTTCGGTAAGTTCCTCTTCCTTTGTTTAACGAACTAGAAGAAGTAAGGGTTCGATCCCGTATGGGCATGTCGATGTTTTTTTTAGCGAGTCCAAAGATAGAAAACTCGAAGGTTTTTCACGTTTATAGAGTCTGGAAAAACACGTAAAAGAGAACTCTCTCAGTTCCTTTTTCGTAAAGTAGTCTGACAAGACCGAAAAAGAGATAAACTATCGCTCAACAGACGTTTTCTTTGAATACTTTAACGAGCGTGAAAAGAACAAGGTCGCTCAGTAATCTTTTCATGTTTAGAGAGTCTGAAAAGAACTTAAAGATGACTCCACTATTGTCCTTTTTCGTAATGTTAGTCTCGCGAGGCCGAAAAAGAGATAAATTATCACTTGAAAGACGCCCTTTCAAACCGTTTAATGAGTGGGAAAGGAAGCAAGATCACTCGACAATCTTTTCATGTTTAGAGATTCTGAAAAGAGATTAAAGAAGACTCCAGGGGGTTCCTTTTTCTTGTATCCATACAAGTCCGAAAAAGAGATAAAATTCTACCCGGATGCATTCTCATGTATTTATGAGCATGAGAAAGAACAAAGACTAAAATCGGTATGCCCCCAACTTGAAAGCTAGTGGCTTAACTCCAGGATGATCAACAAAGGCTAGAGACATGCCCTCCAAGCTTTGATTCATTCATCGAAGGATAACGGTGGATGAAGAGAAGGTTCAAGAGAGGTGACTATTTCATTTTTTAACGAGCTTGACACAGGAAAAGATCTATGCTCAGGACCTCTGTTTCATTTTTTAACGAGCTTGCCATAGAGAAGAGAAACCATGCTCGTGGTTTCGTTCAGATCATGGCTTCCAAGAGGATAACGCTTTGGAAGGGTACTAAGTCAAAGGATAAAACGTGGTCATGGCCTCTAGGAGATCTTCGCTAGATGGAAGATAATCACTCGAGAAGGAACACATGTCGAGGGCCCCGATAGGAGTAAGGAGATCAGGCTCCAATAAACCTACCGAAGAAATCACCATGTCCACTACCGGATCCAGATCGTCGGAAGTTGAAATCATGGGAGATGATGAAAAATCAACTTCAGGAGGGGAGATAGAGTGTATATCTTCCCATGTTTCTTCACGAGGGGGAAGAAAAGAGGATTGGTGATGGTTATTATCCCAAGGTAACTTGTTAATGTGAAGCATCTCCGGAATAGATTCATCCAAAGGAAAAGGTGGGAAAATGTAGTCGATCGCAGATGACAAGGAACGCAATCGTGATTGCATCGAGGAACTGTCAAGTGCCAATAGATGTTGGGCATCTGACGATAGAGAAGCGGATTTGGTAGAAACGTATGACGTTTCGGCCGGACTAAGTGGTACGGTGTCACTTAGTGTATCAAATTCCAAAGGACAAGGTACAATCCAAGGGTCAGATGATTCCAAAGATTGATAAGACGCGATCGAAATCATATCGACGCTGGCAATATGATGTGTAGTCGGTAGAAGTGGTGTAGGGAAGGTACCCATGAGGCTAGTGTATTTCAGTAAGCCAACACCAACGCTTTCATACGTGATCTTGTGGTCTCCCAAGAAAGGAATATTGTTGGTAGTAGGAGCACGAGCATCGGTCGTGCAGAAATCCAACTGATCAACAATGACAATTTTTCCCTGGTGAGGAAATTGTACACATCGAAGGACCGATGAGGCAACGACAGTCATAGCATAAAACCAACTTCTTCCAAGTAACAAGTTGTAATCGAGGGGAGCATCGACCACCTCGACATCAATAGTAACAGTTTTGCCACCCAATTGGATGGGCAGGGACTATAAAATCCCATGGGGATGAAAACCTCGCCCATCGAAGGCGCGTAACATCGTTGGGGATTTGTTTAGTGATGGTGATTTTAAACCTTTCCAACATGCCAAAGACATGACACAAGTGGAGGCTCCCTCATGCAGAATAGTTCGATGGATTTGTTGATTGTGAACATCAACATCAACTTGGAAAGCAAGTTGGTGGGAGATTCGAGACGCATAATTATCCAGGTTAAGCATGATCTGATTGGACGACTCAGGATCAATAGCACCAAGAGCGTTCAAGAGTGTTCTACGTTGACTAAGGCAGTGCTGTAGAACTTCTAACGCGCATATAGCACACGGTTCTTGAGCCAAATCTTCAACAATGTTGTAGTTTTGGGCAGCATGTGAACTAGGATTAAAGGTAGCTTTGCGGATAGTGCTCTTAGGAGGGTGTAAGATAGAGTCGAACGTGGGTTTCTTGATCTGAAGTGGTCCAGACGGAGGATTAACCGATGGAAGACTAACAGAAGATGATGATGGATTCGGTAAAGTGTCAGCACCGTTAGTGTCTTTTCCTTTGTCAGGGTTACCTGGTGTGTCTTTGGTCTTAGAGCGAGTGGTCAAGTTAATCCCATTAAACATATAAATATGTGCACTCGACGAGGCTTCATCATTAGGATCGCTAGGACTACCCCCAGGAGAGGGGGTTTGAGAAACCATGGATTGTTGCTGCGGAAAAGGTTGAGTAAGCACAACGGGTTGTGACTTCCCTTGAAAAATTTTGGCCACTTCATTGTGAAGTGGACAATCTCGAGTGTAGTGATCGTCACCACAAATGATACATGAGAATTTTAGTTTCCATTGTGGTTGCTTTTCGGTAACAGGTGTTTGATTTTTTGGTTGTTCAATATTATTTTTTGATTTATTCTTTGTCTTCTTCTTACCTCCGGATTGTTGTGAAGGGGCAGATTGATCTGCATTCACCTCAGAGATCTGAGTTTGGGGGGAGGTAGAGGAGGGTGTAGTTGATTTGGAAAGAGATTGAGTTTTGATGGAACCGATAACACCATCCGTGTGAGACGAGGATGATGGCTTAGAAGGATCAGTATTATCTCGAGCAACATTCGGAAGCAAATCATACAAAGTACCAGATTGGGAATAAATCAAGTCTAAGTACTGAGCCCAAGCAATGGCTTGTTCCTTTGTGACCGCACCACCCATAGCGACATCGCGAGCGATTGGGGGTAACAGTGATTTAGTAAACCATTCTGCCAAGAGCATGTCAGGGATGAATGCCTTGATCATCCTTCGTCATCGCCTCCACTCATGAATATGGTCAGAGATATGCACGGAGTTAGTTTGACGAAGGGAGGTCAAGAGTTCAATACCCGTCTCGTAGTAAATAGGCAGTTGAAAGTACGTGAGGAAAGACGTGGATAGGGAATTGAAATTGTGAAAAGAAGCACGTGTTAGTTCAATATACCACTTTGCTGCAGAACTGGTAAGCGTTCGCTGGAAAAGACGCAAACGTATAGAATCATCCATGAGGGAGTTTGATGAACACCACAAATGGAAAGTCATCACATGGTTGTTCAGATCTTCGCCAGGGTTTCCGTCAAATTTTGGAATATCAGAAGGAAGATTAGCTGGAATAACTGGCCAAACCGGTGAATGAGAAATAGGATCATTAGTTAACCGAGACAAGTCTGGGAGATCCAGAGTCGCAAGGAAAGGTAGCTATCGGTTAATGTGCGAATGATACTGGTTTGGAATAGGAACACCAGTAGGACCATAGACTGGGTTAGATGGATAGTTGTAACTAGTAGGTCCTCCTACATATGATTGTTGCTGGCCAGGATAAGAAGGATTCGGTGGTGCATGAGAAACATGGGCATAACCCGGTGGGTTATGAACATTATAAGATGGGTGATTTATTTGTCCGTGAGGAGGATAAAAATTTTGGCCTTGAGAATGGTAAGGAGTAGATCCCAGAGGTGGATACACATGAGGCCCATGAGTAGGATAAGGCTGTGGTCCCAGAGAACTCCAAGTGGTGTTTTGGATGCCACCCAGATAAGATTGCCCGTAAGATGTTCCGGGAGGGACAGGATTGGATACTCCTCCTAGTGGGCTATTATACAAGTGTCCCCCAATGTGGGGTTGAGTAAAAGTCCCTCCTGAAGATACTCCCTAGGATTGTGAAGGGTTTCCAACAAACGAGGGTTTCCCCCCTGCCAGTGGTGGATTTACGACCGTGGTGTGACTGGCAAACAGAGGTTGCCCTCCAAGAGGAGTATGAAAAGGGGGTTGTCCACTGGGAGGGGCAGGCCCGCCATGGAAAGGTAGTCCTCCATGAGGGAAAGGTATGTTGGATGGTGGTTTCCCTCCAACTAGTTGTGTTTGGCCAACAGGGGTCTGCATTCTCAGGTGAGAAGATGTCATAGCAGGATCATGTGGAACATGCAGAGTTGTAGAGTAAAGACTTGTAGAAATAGAGGTAGAGATTGAAGTGATTTAGGGAAGAGTAGAGGTGATGAGTCCAGCATTAGGATGGAATTGTGCTGGCATGACAATAGAGTGAATAACCTGATCGACTGGGTGATTCATGGTTTGACCAGATGGTCCTGTTTCACTAGGAGGGTCATGAGGATGAAAGGGTTGTCGAATAGATTCAAAATGTTCATAGAGATCGCGTCCCGATGAAGTCCTCCATACAGAACGAGTAGGTGTTGGATTGGTTGCTACTGTGGTGTTAGGATGAACAAGAGTCCTATACTCGTCACCAAAGAGTGGTTCCATTGATCCCATATATGTTTCGGTAAATATCCTCTCTGGTAATCGTGGGACTTCTTCGTCTATGACGTTCCCAAGGGAATCTAAACGAACCAAAAGTGATTCGAGAGGAGTTACCGACACAGGTGTGGTGGGATTTTCAACCGTGCCCAAAGTGTCTTCTAGGTTATCTAACGGGGGAGCAATAACACTTCCGGCGTTAGATGGATTTTCTACCTCTCTACGGTAGTTGTCTTCTGGAGGGTTAGAAGGTAAGGGTTGATAGCCTTCTGGAGGCAGCCCTTGCATCCTACGTGATCGACGAATACCTTTATCATTTATGGGCTCAATTGTGGAGAATAACAGATCACACTGAAAATCTAGGGCCAACTAACAAAAAGAAACAACATGCGCTAAGAAATCTAGGAATCAACCAACCAGACAAAACTTCTCTCGATGACCGTACTAGTTGGTGATGAAATCCAACGTCGCGTGATCAAGTGGAGAGGGGGCTAGGATATGGTGGAACAGTTACAATGGCGACCTGCTTAACGGACTTATGCCTTGGTGCAAGCTTCCACGTAGTAATTGTGGATTTACCCTCCAAGGAGCCCGAGTGAGTTTAACCAATGTCTGCTCCAGGTACAGTGAGACTTCCCTTCACTGTCACCTTGTGTAAGACCCTAAATATTATGGCCACAAAGATTACCAATTCGCAGTCATCCCCCCTGGGCGGGTACAGTTGATAGTCCAGTCCGAACGTACGGGCAGGGTATCTAGCCCTAAATCAGCTTGAAAGGATTCCACTCAACATTGTGGGTATACCTTCTAGTGACCCCCAATATATTATCCGACCACTACAAACAGTTGAACCACGGAGGGATAATCTTCGTAACTCACCCGAATGATACCTCGTGTGTAACCCCTGTGTGAGAGGGGGATCCCAGGCAGACTAATATGACAATTGGATTTGACTCTCCCTACCGCAAGATACTAAGTTTGTTTGATAGCTTTGGAAAGTTATCCTTTCAACCTATTCCAAAGCCCTACACCTTAAACTGATGTAGGTTTGCTAACAAAGATGTAAAAAGTCTGATAAATTTTAGTTAAGCGTTGATTTTAATGGCTGTTGTTTACTCAGAGGGTGTACGCAAGTGAAACTGATGGAGTGACGACTCAAGTCCCAAAAATATGCATGAAATATGATAAGCAATCGTTTCTTTTCAATGAATACCTATTTAAGGGAAAGAGGAAGAGTCATTTTCACTATCAAACACTTGATAAGGAATGCCCTCTATCAATTTTGTTCTCAATCAAATCCAATATGATGCTACAACATTTTAGAAATGCAAACTAATCATTAAGATGTACTTTTGTCGTTTGTATGCGATAATCAATTCAATGCAAAATTTCTCCTGCCAACTACCCTTTCAAATCAAGGAGATTCAGACAAGAAAATGCAGATTTCGCACAAACAACACACCCTTTTGCAATCAAACAAGAGAAAGAAAATAAAAAACGCAAAATAAAGGAGAAAGAAATTGGATCATATGACCTCAAAGAACCAAATGAGAAGAGTCACAGACTTCTAATGTCCTTCACTAGAGTTCTCGCTCAGTCGGATAGGAGAAAAGAAAGCAGGGGATCGATTTCAAGCTCTCAACAACAAAAACTCAAAAAGAATGAAGAAGGGCATAAAATATGAGAAAAAATGTGTTTAATTCTTAGGAGGAAGCATGTCAAAGGTCAAATGAAGCATCATTGAATCACAAAGCAACTCAGCAAGTGAAGAAACAGGGTCTGGACCTCCAAAAATTGCAATTTTTGAAGAGATTTTGGGCAAAGAAGGGCCGACAATCTTGTATAAGAGTCACCAGAGCATTATAAAGCTCTGTCAAACACTTCCAGGGAGTGCTGGCACTCTTCTAACATGGGCAGGGGGGCGCCAGGCTAAAAAAACTCACAAAAAGTCCAAAAACCCAAAATTTCAATGGAATTTTGACAGTCAAGCTGAGTGTGATGGGGTAAAGAGTCAATCAGCAAGTGAAATCAGATATAAAGGGGTGAACAAGGCCTAAGAACAATCAAAGGTGAATACAAGGGCTATGAGGAAAAATCAAAACCAAAAGTTTCGATTCGATTCCCCAGTGGAGTCGCCAGTTTCTGTTGAAGGAAAATCTCCCTGCGGATAGGTAGATATCCTCTTGAGAGCTAGACTCTTAACTCTTAAGACAGAAGATGCTTAACATGGACACTGACTTCCTTTCAGATCTATACAAACTAATGCATGATGAGGAAAGAGAAAAGAAGTACCTTTTATCGACGTTTGTCCCTGCACGCTCTGAGTTGAGCTCCAATATTTTGCTCCTCGATAAGCCCTGTAGACAAACAAAGTATGACCACTTCCTACTCTATCAAGATTAGTCCGAAATAGGTCTATCTACTAAAGAGACAAATTCATGTGAGATTGAACACAAATTAGAAATAAACAGGCCAAGCAAATTATATTAATGAGGACAAAACATTGCTTACAGCCGTAGATGGATTGCAACAGTTTCGTCAAGTCCTCCTTGTCTACACCTTGCTCAAAAGATCCACGATCTGAATGATGATAGCTTCATCGATTTCTCCCTATGAGATCATAGGTATCTTGCTTCCAAATCACCTCTATTCCAACACCACTTATAAGATCATAAGTTTGGTGTGATTCTCCCTTTTCATCCCCTTTCACCATTAGAAAGCTTTCTTATATAGCCTTGGAGAGGATTTAACCACTTGAGATATCCTTGGGGAAGTTGAGGATTTGCCTCCTTCAATTGAGGATCTGCCCTCAGATCATGGTTGGACTAAGGATTCAAATCCATCTGCCTTCCAATAATGAAAAGATCCTTCACCCATTCATCTCAACAACTCAACTACTGCCCAGAATAGGTAGCGCTCCCTCAAAAGGGCCATCAAAGCGTTGTAGCGCTCCCTAGTAGGCTTAAGGGGGGCACCAGCGCTCCCAAAGACACCAGTGCTGCCTCAAAAGGGCCAGAGGAGCTTTATAACGCTCCCAGACAGTGTAAGGGGGAGCACCAGCGCTCCTAGAAGAGGTATAGGTGAGCGCTCTCCTCCAAAACTTAGTTTTTTGAGTGTTTTCAGATGGAAAAAGGTTCATGAGCCCAGTTGACCTTTCCTCCTCTTCCAAATCAAGTGTTTGACATGTGCCAAGTGTCCTCCTGATGTCCTTTACAGGCACGACATAGGCATCATGGCAGTATGCTCCCCTGACACTTGCGACACTTGTGAGCAAAATGCGACACTTGTGACCTTTGAAATGACGACACTTGTGACACTATCAAAGTGAGTATTTTTTATGTGTAACAGTGGCCTTGCCACTAAGTTAAACATTCACAGTGCCGCAAGTCATTGGGAACATTGGATGATTCCACCATCCAACCGAAGGTTCTCCAATGGCCTTGCAAGTGGTATCAGAACGAAGAACTCAAGAAATCGAGCAAGGGATAGTTTGGGTTCATTTCATTGATCACTTGGTATTCTCTTCACCACTGTCATCGTCATGACAGCTGGTATCAAAGTGAAGAACTCAAGAAATTGAGCAAGGGACAATTTGGGTTTGTTTCGTTCAACAGTTGGTATGCTCTTCGCCACTACCATCGTTATGATAGGTGGTATTAGAGTGCACATCAGAGAAGACTATAGAAGATGGTTTGATGGATGATTTGGTGGGAATCTCACCATTATGACTTGAGATATCAAAACGAAGTTTGGGTCATAAGGAAGTTGGTTGAGCACGTTTTCACCATGATAGCATTGTGATATGCACTACTGAGAACAACAATTGAGTCAGTTGGGTTGTGGACAGTGATCGCAACTTTCAGATGAGCTGACTCATTGCAGAGTTACACAAGTCGGTTAAAAACAACTGACTTAACAGTTGGGTAGTGAGTGCATGGTGTCCTAAGGCGGAAGCATTAAGGGCTCGAAGATGATAGGAAATGAAAATAGGTTTGATTGGTGCATGGAGAAGGTGACTTAAACAAAGTTTTGCATATCACAAACTTGAGTTGAAGTATTGATGTGAACAGCTTGGATGCACGTCATTTAAACGTGTCTATGTTGGACTTTGCTACAAACATTCCTTGGGTCATGTTGTTGCAGACCTTTAGTTGCAAGGATAGATTGATGTGACAGAGTGTGCCATTGAGCTTGGCACCTTGGTAACTGGGGCACATCATGGTTTTTTACTTAATCGATAATTTGATGGACAAAAACTTGCTCTTGAGCCACAACTGTAGAAATTTCAATACAATTAATGTATTTCCTATGATTCTCCTAATCTAACAATTATATGCCACTGATAAATACATAATCGCTTCTACTAATATTCTTGCGGAAATTTAAACCACGATCACAAAGTGAAATATCAAGAACACATAACACATAAGTTTTACAGGGAAAGCATAAAGCTAAAAACCCCGCTATCATATATTATGTATATCATGGATCATGAAACAATCTCATACAAAACTCTAATCCAAGAGCTCTCAATACAATACAATCGTCTCACATTGTCATACAAAAATTCAGCAAATACATGTGCCAATTTCTGTGTCCAGACTGCATGCCTCCTTTGCACAATCCCTACAATTAGAATTCTCATAATGAATTCGAATTGCCTAGTTTGCACATGCTCATGAGCATATCCACTGCATGTGTGATTGCATGAGTGCACTTCACTCAAATCACAACTGATAGCCAAACTGTCCCTTTCACCTGTTATCTCAACTAGGTCTCCACTGGATCTGACATGCATGTAGTTAACTGTGGTGAATCTTCAGTTGCATGTCAGTTCACTGATTGTGAATTAATTAATAATTAATTCACTAAACTCTCACTAGTGCAAGTTTAGTTACAACTAGTACAACYAGGCTTAACTTACTTAACTGAGTTAAACTTACTACTAGTACAACTGAGGAATTATGTGTTTCTACACAGGTTCTTATGTAAACTTGAGCGAAAGCTCCKTGTAAATATTTCTTCTGTGTGGCATGAGTTGAAGACTCGACACACTTCTACTTTTGTAATAAACAKGTGTTAGGCYGGTTTGGCCGCCCACTTACATATTTTTTGTTACTGTGTATGGATGTATTCTTTACTTGTTGAATGGTTTAAGTATAAGAAACAAACATAATTTTTAAGTRATAAATGAAACAAAGAGTAAGGCATACTCCGAACCAAGTAAACCGGTATGTCCTTGTCTCCGATTTGAATAGTTGTGGTGCCACAAGTTGTTGGGAACATTGGTTGATTCTGTCATCCAATCGAAGGTTCTCCAACAACTCGACACATATATAACTCGACACATATATTGTTATATTAAAAAAACATTTTTCCTCACATTAGGATTCACAAGGAAGATCCTTTCAATCAATACATGTGGATGGAGATTTTATATATTAATGCTAAGAATATTTATATAACAACATGTTATTTCACACCTGTTAATTCTACCTTTTATAAGAAAAATCATCTACATAAAAATGTCCTTACAATGACTTAGAACATGATCTTTACAATCTAAGAAATGAAGGAAGTATCCTCTTGCTAGGAGACTTTAATGCTAGAACAAAAACTAATCAGGCTATTAT